>JAFEMH010007791.1:0-76731 GCA_022495995.1 Adenophora triphylla var. japonica
GAAAGATGAATTGCTCGAAGATGTTAGAATAACATAGTACCTCCAGAATCCACCAGGGACCAGCCTAAATTTCATAACTTTCTCAGTGCAAGTTCCCGTCTATCTTTGTTTCCTTGATTTTGATACTTGCGAGCAACTTGCACTTTGATAGTCCCGCCAGCATCTACCTTTGCGTATATCACTACAATTTAGAGAAAATTGACGTCCATAGCTTCACTCGAAAGGAGAAGTGATTTGTGTTTTTGCAGTGGTGTTTGATATAAGCTGATGGCAAACATCTTCAGTAATGACAGTGAAAGGGATCATTTAAAGGGACAAAAAGCAACCTTTCACATTACTTGGGACTGTTTCAATTTTCAAATATTTTTGTAAAGATTTTGTTTTATGCAATGTACTCAGAGACGTGGTCTATTATCATTACTGTTACATTTTCAATTTGAATTTAATTATGTCTCGTAATATATATGTACTTATTAGAGCCGAATTAGTAATTAATTATGTATTTTCCATTTAAAATTTTCTCGTTTCCAAGTTATTCAGATATTTAGGTGGACCTGTCGTAATTTTAAACTACAAATGCATGTTGTTTGATTGAATTTAATGACAGCTTCCCATAAATGTTTTTTAATCTTCCCGCCCAAACTACTATTTTTAGGAAAGTTTCTCTTATTCACTTCGCTTTATATATATATTGATTAATAGTGAAAAATGAGATTGACCAAAATAGCCTCACACTTCACATGCACATGAGATGTACATGAGCAATTTTTGTTTAATTATTAACATTGTTTGGTGTCAATGGTAACGCGTGACGAATGATTAATTAAAGCACCATTTTGGGATAAAATTTGCTCGAGGTTGGAAAGTTGTATTTAATTAAACGTATATTTTGGGGGAGTGAACCACATTGTCTTTTCCAACTTTACAAATGTAACCAGTGTACTAATAATCTATAGTATAAAGTATAAATATAGATGAATAGAGGAAAAGGATTGGCTATACAAGATATGAATGCGACGTGTTAAGTGTGAATTTTCCATTTCATGGTCTTATACATTTCAAAGTTCCTATCCCATTTTGCCCTTAAAGAATTTTTTTTTTTAAATTTTTTTTAAAAAAAAAAAAAACCGTGTCCTTGGACACTGACATGTACTAGTCTATATATATATAAAGGTTGAAGTGTATAGAACACTTTAACAAGTCCATTTTCCCTCTAAAATATAAATGATTTTAGAATATTTGTTTTACTTTAAATCAACTAATCAATCAAGAAAATAATTAATTGTCTTTAAACTAATCTATTATCTTATTCTCCCTCCCCTATTACTTAAATGCAAATGAAGTATTACTTCTTTCTCTTACTCTTAGTCACTATACATAAACTTCTTTCTTTACAAATTCATAAATATCATTGATTTGCAAACTCTTAATTTTGCAAGTAAAAATGAAATATAAAAAAAAAACAATAGTAAAAATACATTTAGAAACACATGAAATCCTTTCATTTAATAAAATGATATTTTTGAAATGTGGGTAATAGTAATTATTCTCTTTTTTTTTTAAATACTTATGGAAACTCCAAAATCAACAATTATTTTGAATATGAAATTCTTTCATTTAATAAAATGATATTTTTGACTTAATATAAATTTTAAAATTCTATCTTGGATACAAATTGTACAATATTACTATTTTGAGAAAAAAATAAAAAAGATATTTTATTCTTAAAATAATATAAAAATAATTAAACTTTTATAATAGTTTGGTTAAAGTTAAATCAAATAATTATAGGGCAAATTGCATTTTAGTTACCTGAGTTTGTCGAGATGTTTCAATTGGTTATCAAATTTGCTTTTGTTACAAGTTGGTTATTGAGTTTATCTTTTTGTTACAAACAGTTGTAATTTTGGATGGACCGTTAAAAATCTAACGAAGAGCATAACATGTGCCGCTCACGTGAGTTACTTAGGGGTATTTTGGTCTTTTCCATGGAATAAGAAGACCAGAAAGACACTTATTTCTCCTTCCAAACCTCAAACAAAAACGTAAACCCCACCACCAACATCCTCCGTCGATGGTGTCGGCAACTCCACCTCTGTCTTACCCATCCTCTTTCCTCCCCCACTTCTTCATCCCTCTCCCCATCTCCCTCTATCATTAGTTGTAGAAACCCCACCTCTCAATTCCCCTTTCAAGCCGCCACACGTTGGTTTTCTTATTCAGATATGCGACCAATGGAGAAGACGAAGCGCAATTGAAGTAGACGGCCAATAGAGACGCCACCATTGCCTCATCTTCATCTCTCTCTTTCTATCTTCTACACATACTCTCCCCCTCTCTCTCTCTCTCTCTCTCTCTCTCTCTCTCTCTCTCTGTTGGATTTGGGTTAGATATGTGTGGTTGTTAAATTCGTACGTACTGTGTGTTGAATCTGTTTTTTGTGCTTGTGTGTGTGTGTTCGTCTGTTTGTATATGTATGTGTGTGTGTGTGTTTGGTTCTCTTGTTTTCTATGTTTCTTTTGACTCAGTACAATATTGGAAGTGGTGGTGAGCGACGGTGATGGGTGACGTTGATGAACGTCGGTAATGAATGGTAGTGATTTGCAGTGGTTATGTTGGAAGAATCAGTAGTTGATTTGTAATTTATTTTGAGAATGTAATTGTAATCGATGTATTTAGAAATTTATAATTGATGTATTTTGACATTTAAATTATTTTTTTAATTTTATTCGGTTAATATTAGTTTATTAAATTAATTAATTATTAGTTTTAAGAACATTATAATTCATATTTTATAAAAATATGTTAAGCATATATGTATATCTAAATATATATATATATATATATATATATATATATATATATATATATATATATATATATATATTAATGGTTCATCCTAAATTACACATGATTACAACAAAAATACAAAATCAATAACCCACTTGTAACAAATGCAAATTCTATAACCAATTGAAATATCTCGACAAATTGAGGTAACTAAAATACAATTTGCCCATAATTATATCACTACAAGGAAAATCGGATTTAGAGACGGAAAATTAGAGACGGACGGAGTCCGTAGCTAATTTGGCGACAGATTAGAGACAGAACCAAAAATCAGAGACGGATTCGGATTCCGTCTCTAAATTAGAGACGGATTCAGATTCCGTCTCTAATTCAGAGACGGAATACGAATCTGCGTCTTCTAATTCGTAGACTAATCCGAATCCGTCTCTAATTTAGAGACGAAATCTGATTCCGTCTCTAATTTAGAGACGGATTCAGATTCCGTCTCTAAATTTTAGAGACGGGTTTTGTATATGTCTCTAAAATAGAGACAGACTCAGAATCCGTTTCTAAATTAGAGACAGATTCAGAATCCGCCTCTAAATTAGAGACAGATTCAGAATTCGTCTCTAAACTTTAGAGAGAGATTTTAACCCGTCTCTAATTTAGAGACAGATTTTTGAATCCGTCTCTAATTTAGTGACAGATTCAACATCTGTCTCTAAAATTTAGAGACAGATTTAGTATCCGTCTCTAAATTTGACATTTCTTCTATATACTTTCATATGCTTAGTTTTTTTCTATCTTTTTTATATAACTTTTTCTAAAAAAAATCACTAATTAACAAAGGCTAAAATATTGTTTTCTAGTCAATAATTTTTTTTTAAAAAAATAAAAAATAAATGTAGGATAGTCCGTCCCTCTTTTGACTTTTCTTCTATATACTTTCATTTGTTTAGTTTTTTTCTATCTTTTTTTTATATAACTTTTTCTAAAAAAAACCACTGATTAAAATAGACTAAAATATTGTTTTCTAGTCAATAAATTTTTTTAAGAAAATAAAAAATAAATATAGGGTAGTCCATCCCTCTTTTGACTTTTCTTCTATATACTTTCATTTGTTTAGTTTTTTTCTATCTTTTTTTATATAACTTTTTCTAAAATAAACCACTAATTAACAAAGGCTAAAATATTGTTTTCTATTCAATGAAAATTTTTTTAAAAAATAAAACATAAATATAGGGTAGTCCGTCCCTCTTTTGACTTTTCTTCTATATACTTTCATTTGTTTAGTTTTTTTCTATCTTTTTTTATATAACTTTTTCTAAAAAAAAAACACTGTTTAACAAAGGCTAAAATATTGTTTTCTAGTCAATAAAATTTTTTTAAAAAAATAAATAATAAATATAGGGTAGTCCGTCCCTCTTTTGACTTTTCTTCTATATACTTGCATTTGTTTAGTTTTTTTCTATCTTTTTTATATAACTTTTTCTAAAAAAAACTACTAATTAACAAAGGCTAAAATATTGTTTTCTAGTCAATAAATTTTTTTAAAAAAAATAAAAAATAAATATAGGGTAGTCTGTCCCTCCTTTGACTTTTCTTCTATATACTCTCATTTGTTTAATTTTTTTCTATCTTTTTTTATATAACTTTTTCTAAAAAAAACCACTAATTAAAAAAGGCTAAAATATTGTTTTCTAGTCAATGAATTTTTTTTTAAAGAATAAAAAATAAATATAGGCTCTTTTGACTTTTCTTCTATATACTTTCATTTGTTTAGTTTTTTTCTATCTTTTTTTATATAACTTTTTCTAAAAAAACCACTGATTAACAAAGGCTAAAATATTGTTTTCTACTCAATAAATTTTTTTTAAAAAAATAAAAAATAAATATAGGGTAGTCCGTCCCTCTTTTGACTTTTCTTCTATATACTTTCATTTGTTTAGTTTTTTTCTATCTTTTTTTATATAACTTTTTCTAAAAAAAACCACTAATTAATAAAGGCTAAAATATTGTTTTCTAGTCAATAAATTTTTTAAAAAAAATAAAAATAAATATAGGGTAGTCCGTCCCTCTTTTGACTTTTCTTCTATATACTTTCATTTGTTTAGTTTTTTTCTATCTTTTTTTATATAACTTTTTATAAAAAAAAACCACTGATTAACAAAGGCTAAAATATTATTTTCTAGTCAATAAAAATTTTAAAAAAAATAAATATAGGGTAGTCCGTCCCTCTTTTGACTTTTCTATAACTTTTTCTAAAAAAAGTTATTTTCTAGAAAACAATCTTTTTTTATATAACTTTTTCTAAAAAAAACCACTGATTAACAAAGGCTAAAATATTGTTTTCTAGTCAATAAAAATTTAAAAAAAAATAAAAAATGAATATAGGGTAGTCCGTCCCTCTTTTGACTTTTCTTCTAAATACTTTCGTTTGTTTAGTTTTTTTCTATCTTTTTTTATATAACTTTTTCTAAAAAAAATCACTGATTAACAAAGGCTAAAATATTATTTTCTAGTCAATAAATTTTTTTTAAAAAAATAAAAATAAATATAGGATATTCCGTCCCTCTTTTGACTTTTCTTCTATATACTTTCATTTGTTTAGTTTTTTTCTATCTTTTTTTATATAACTTTTTCTAAAAAAAACCACTGATTAACAAAGGCTAAAATATTATTTTCTAGTCAATAAAAATTTTTAAAAAAATAAAAAATAAATATAGGGTAGTCCGTCCCTCTTTTGACTTTTCTTCTATATACTTTCATTTGTTTAGTTTTTTTCTATCTTTTTTTATATAACTTTTTCTAAAAAAAACCACTAATTAACAAAGGCTAAAATATTGTTTTCTAGTCAATAAAATTTTTTAAAAAAATAAAAAATAAATATAGGGTAGTCCGTCCCTCTTTTGACTTTTCTTCTATATACTTTCATTTGTTTAGTTTTTTTCTATCTTTTTTTATATAACTTTTTCTAAAAAAAAACACTAATTAACAAAGGCTAAAATATTGTTTTCTAGTCAATGAATTTTTTTTTAAAAAATAATAAATAAATATAGGGTATTTCGTCCCTCTTTTGACTTTTTTTCTATATACTTTCATTTGTTTAGTTTTTTTCTATCTTTTTTTCTATAACTTTTTCTAAAAAAAACACTAATTAACAAAGATTTAGGGTATAGGGTATAATGTATTAGGATATAGGGTTTAGGGTTTAGAGTTTAAGGTTTAGGGTATAGGGTATATGATTTAGGGTATAGGGTATTGGATTTAGGGTTTAAGGTATAGGGTATAGAGTTTAGGGTTTAGGGTATAGGGTTTAGGGGTTAGGTTTTAGGGGTTAGGTATAGGGTATAATGTATAAGGGTTAGGGTATAGGGTATAGGATTTAGGGTTTAGGGGTTAGGGTATAGGGTTTAGGGTATAGGATTTAGGGTTTAGGATTTAGGATATAGGGTTTAGGGGTTAGGGTTTAGGGTATAGGGTTTAGGGTTTAGGGTATTTTTTTTTTTTAAATCAGGACGACACCTGGAAAATTTTATTGATGAAAGAAAAAATTACATCAATGAGTGGTTATTTAAAATGCCCAACTCTAAAACCAACATAATTAAAACATGAACCAATTCATCCTAAATTTGCCCTGGCCAAACCAATAGGCAGCATCGGCCAAACAACAACCATTTGGCCCCAAAAAATCCCAAGTTGGCCCAACCAAACCAAGCCACATCCTAGGCCAAACCAAAGGCCATATTGGCCTCACCAACAGCCATTTTGGCCCCATAAATCGAAGCCCAAAACAGTCCATAAACCAGGCCCAAACCCAACCCAATCCGCCACTGACCAGTCCAAAACGCCAGGCCCAATCCGCCATGAGAGCGGACGCTCCCACCCACATGGAGCGGACGCTCCCCACCAGCAGAAACTCCATCCTTGACAAAAACCATGTTGCACGGCCATGTCCCAAAATATGCACGGGCGTGCATTGCTTTACATGGCCATGCTGAGTTTCCATACCTGGCCGAACCCTGTACCAAAAATCAGCCATAAAGCCACCAAAAGCCATAAAATCTGTCCCATAATTTGCAACAACTGGGAATTGACACAAAATTGCAGCAAACCAACAAGCCAAAATCTGACCCATAACATAAATGCCCCCATAATTTGCAGCAAAAGCCATGTCCATCAAATATCCTTGAAACTTCAAGAACTCATCAAGCATGCTTTGACACCGCATTTGCACTCCACCAAGTGTACCACCAAATGCCCACCAAACATCCAACCAAAACAGCCACCAACCATAAACAGCCACCAAACAGCCAACCACAGCCCAAAGCAAAAATTTTGAAACCACCAGTAATCCGAACAAACACCAGCAAGGCATTTCACAACTATTTTTTAAAACACCAGCCATTTTTCCAATGCATTAATACCCATAGAAGCAGCCATTAATACCCCCATATCAACTACGAACCGAGTAAATGCCCAACTCATCAAATCTCAATGCCTTAATCACATCCCCCGGCAAAGCAAAAACCGTATTAAACCTCATATGTTGACGATGAACATGAGCACTCGCTGCAAGCCTATCCGCCACACCATTTGCCTCCCTTAAAATGTGTCTAACACCGAAACCACCCATTAAACTTGTGCACTCCCGAAGCTCATAAGTGTAACGCCACGGTCCCGAAAACTGACCTCTCAATATTCCCACTGCCACCAAAGAATCAGACTCCGCCTGAACCGAGGTTAACTGAAGATCCCGACATAGCTTCAAACCATCACGGAGTGCAAAAATCTCCGCTTGCATGTTTGTGCCCATCCCATAGAAATTAGAAAAAGCACAGATGAAGCCACCTCTCCAATCTCTAATCACCCCTCCTCCCGAACACTCTCCATGAACCGAAGAACCATCCATATTGATAGTGTAAAAGTAATCTCGCGCAGGCTCCCATTTCAAAGTTCTAGGTTTCCTACGTTTAACCTTCACCACCCTTATACCCAAATCAGCTAGAATAACCTTTGCTTCCTCTGTTGTCTTTCCTTTAGGGACCAAAGACGAGCACATATCCAACCAAGCATGATGGACCCCATCTATAATAGCACCACACTCCATTTGCTTGCCTTCAAAAACCATCTTACATCTCGCTTTCCACAAACCCCAGCAAACAAACATCATTACCCCCATGCGTACCAAACCAATTTGGGTTCTTCGAGATTGACCCCCGCACCAAGTATCTCATAACTGATGCAGGTCCATGTAATGAAAACCAAGACCGAAAAACGAAGCCCAATGTTGCCATAAAGAAAGAGCCATAGACGAATGAAGAAATAAGTGCTCCCTCGTCTCCCTTTGGCCTCCAGAACTATAACCAACACAACGAGGAGGAATATTGAAACCCCTCTCCTCCAATCTAGCATCCACCGGAAGACCATTGTGCATTAACCGCCACCAGAAGCCACTAACCTTTGTAGGAATGTTCTTGTGCCAAATCTTAGCACCCCAATCCACCAAAGGACTCCGAATACGATAATGATCCCACCAAGCAGAAATCTCAAAAATACCCGATTTTGTCAACGTACAAACCACCCTATCCTCCCTATCCATATCAATTCGGACCCTCGTAATACTTTCATGCAAACGACTCGGAATCAGTTCCCATAAATCATCAATAATAGCAAAGCCCTCCCGAACCGTAAGAGTATGATCCACCGGATTAGGTCCCCCAATGCCTTCCCCACACCAATCATCCACCCAGAAACGAATATCCCCTTTGCCAATGATCCATCTTGTACATTCGTCCAACTGATGCAATAACGAAGAAACTGCCTCCCAAGCATGTGAACTAGATTCCGCACATCGCAACCCATACTTCTCCCGTATGTAACGAGACCACAAGGATGTGCCATGTTTAGCAACCCATGCCAACTTGGCCAATAAAGCACTGTTGACTTCTCCCATCGAACGAACCCCCAAACCTCCTTCTTGAATAGGTTTACAAACCTTATCCCAAGCCACCCATTGGGGACGTTTTTCACCTCCACTACTCCACAGGAAATTTGCCAACATCCCCTCAATGTTTTTTATCACCCCCTTTGGCACCTTTAGAACCCCCATAGAATAAATAGGAATACTGCTAAGAACTGACTTTATTAAGATCAGTTTACCTCCGAAAGATAGCAGCCTAGCCTTCCATCCATTTATCCTCTTCATCACCTTCTGTTCCAGCTCCGCAAAGTGAACCCTCTGCGTTCGCCCCTTGAACAAAGGAATACCCAGGTACTTTAAAGGGAATTGTTGATGTGTACAACCCGAACAACGCCGAATGTTATCCACCTCAAAGTTCCTCATCCGTTTTCCTACATAAAAACCACTCTTCTCGAGATTGATCAACTGCCCCGAAGCCATCTCATACTTGGATAAAACACCCCTTAAGCCTTCAATCGAGTTCCTCCTCCCGTTACAGAAAATGAGCATGTCATCAGCATATAATAAATGAGAAATAGGAAAGCCCCCACGGCCATGAGTGTACGGAAGAAAGACACCCTCCTCAACCGCCCTATGTAACGCCCGCGATAACACCTCCTGAGCAATAATAAACAACAGAGGAGATAAATGATCTCCTTGCTTCACCCCACGAGAAGAAGCAAAGAAACCATGTGAAAGACCACCCATCCTGACTGAATACCAGTTACCTTGGACCAACCTCCATATCAAATCCCTGCTTCTATCACTGAAACCAAACGAGGCCAAGGCACGAAACAGAAAATCCCATTCCAATCTATCATAAGCCATGGACATGTCAATCTTAAATAAAACATTACCCCCCGTTACTTTCTGATCAATCCTGTGCACCAACTCATGGGCCAAAGCAATATTCTCCTGAATACCCCTACCCTTAACAAAGCCGGTTTGCTCCTGAGAAATCACTTTCGGAATCACCAAAGCCATCCGGATAGTAAGGATTTTCGAAATAACCTTGTTCATGAACGTGGACAAACTTATCGGCCTCAAATCCTTAAAATCCTTTGGCTTATTCACCTTAGGAATCAGCACAAGCACATTGGACGACAACCCCCTAGGTAATTCCGCCCCATTGTAAAAAGATTGGACAGCGGCCACCACATCTTTCTTGATAATCGGCCAGCAACCCCTGAAAAAATGACCCGTAAACCCATCAACACCCGGAGCGCTATCCGCATTCAACGATTTGATTGCTTCCCAAATTTCTTTCTCATTCGGAACAGCAGTAATTGCCAAATTATCATCCTTCGCCAACGCCACCTCAATACTCGCAAAAAGGCTCTCATCAATGACATGAGGCCGAGAATGAAACATGTTTGCAAAATGATCTGCCCCCAAACTCCCCAAAACCTTTTCATTATCGCACCAAGTGCCATCGGGCAACTGTAACCGCAAAGAGTTCATCCGCCTCCTCTCCTTGATGCTAGCATGAAAGAACGCAGAATTTCTGTCCCCATCCTTAACCCACAACTGCCTCGATTGTTGCTGCTTCATTTCATTCTCCCACCGAAGCACCTGAGCCAAATCAACTTTTTTCTGATTTAGCGACTGATTAAAGGAGCCATCCCATCCCTGTTGCAGCTGAACATCAAAGGCCGTGATCTCGTCCTGAATCCTATTAATTTTGCGAAAAATGTCCCCAAAAACCTCCCAATTCCATTTACGAAGGGCCTTACGTAAAGCATATAACTTCCTATGAAATCTCTCCAGATCATTCCCATTATACCACTTGTTCCAAATCTTAGCAACAAAACTGTGAAAATCCGCATGGTCTAGCCACATGCGTTGAAATTTGAAAACATGAACCGGCTTTGAAATGGACAAAAAATTTACCTTCAGTGGAGAGTGATCTGACATATCCCGAGGAAGGTGAGTAACAGTCACGTTACCATGTTTGGAGAAGAAAGCTCCATTAACAAAAACTCGATCCAAACGCTCCCAAATCCTTCTGGCACCGTCATGGCCATTACACCAAGTGTAAATGCTTCCCTCAAAATCTATCTCAGAAAGGCCAGCAGCAACAGAACAACGATTAAAATCATCCATCCCCGCAAAATCCCAACCATTTCCACCCAACTTTTCTGAAGGCTGAGAAATGATGTTGAAATCACCACCAACTAACCATGGCTCATCATACTGAACCGAGATCTGCGTCAAATCTGCCCACAAAGGGTGCCTCTCCACCCTATCACAGCTGGCATAAACAAAAGAGAATAAACCACAAACTTCCCCACCATTCGTTACCCGAACAGTAATCTGCTGATTCGAACATGAAACCAAACTCATATCGAAACCCGAACTCCACATGATCCAAATATGAGTGTTAATAGGATTTCCATGTAAATAATGGCCAAAACCCAACTGCCTTGCTATCTTAGCAAGTCTATCCCCCGAAATTTTGGGTTCTAAAATTGCTAAACACCAAGGCTTTTGCTGTGAAACTAAAAACTTTAAGGCATCCATTTTTCCAACGTTCCCAACCCCCCTCGCATTCCATATTATGACCGTCATTTGGAAACTTTGGATTTAGGTGACACCCCTTTACGCTTACTACGAGTCCTCATAGGAGAAACTTGTTACTGCACGTCTTTATTACCTACTTGTCCTTCAATCTCCTCAGCAAAGGAGGAATCATTCGAGTTAGATTCCTCCGCCGAACAAGTGTCCGCCTCAGAGTTCTGTAACGGCACCAACTCCCCTGAATGCATTCCAACAACACCCTCTGCTTCCCGCTCAACAGGATCATCTGAAAGATCAATACCTCCCATATAGCAAAAACCTAGATCCTCCGCTGGCTCCTTCAAAACCCCTATTTTTGCCCCCTGTTCGACCCACTCTTAAGCATTTGCTGCCCCGTTCATAGGAGACAAATGCGTTTTCTTCGACTCCTTAAGCTCACCATCCTCCACCATTATGATATCCCCCATCGGTTTACTCGACCCTCCATGATTATCCCCCCTATTCCCCTCTTCATCCTTAGAAATCGGACTTAGAGAGCCCTTCTCCAAACTGGAAGTCAAGGACGCCTCCTTATTTAATTGACAAATTTCCCCAGTTATTCCACCTTTATCCCCCTCATCGTCATCATCTAAATCATTTAAAGCTGAGAAAGCATTCGAAACATGAACCTTATTGGCATCCATAGTTTTATCCTTATTCTCCCCATTCTTTAAAATAGTTACCCCACCAAAAGTCAATGTTTTAGAACTAACCTTGGCAACATGCTCAGTGGAAGGACCAACATCCTCCTTTCGAACCCCATCTTGTTTCTGAACCACTACTGCCTTCCCTTTCCCCTTAACTTGCCATTCCTTCTGTTGCTTCCGCTGCCCCTCACCATTATCCGCAGCCTTAATTTCTGTTTTATGCCCCATATCCGTAATAGTATTTCTTTGTCTTACCCGATTGTTCCTTGGGCGCATCTTACCCTTCCTACAATCTCCTTTTGTATGACCCAATAAATCGCAGCCATCGCAAAATGCAATATTACCTTCAAATTCCACTTCCTGTTCAAAAAAGATTTCTTTCGACGTACCCAAATTCACATGACTAGGTAACGGTTTAGAAACATCAATCTCCACACATATTCGAGCATAACCATGATGAGTAAACCCAGTCGTTCGATCATCCGCCTTCACAAAAGTCCCCATTGAATTCCCAATATTTTCCAAAAATGCATACCAGTGCAAAGGTAAGTTTGGCAAACGAATCCATACCGCAATACAAGGATTGTCTACAGTGAAATCAAATTCTGGTGTCCACCTAAAACACCGGAAGTTACTGGTTGCAATCACATTATAATCCCTGGCCAAGGCTCTAGTGAAATCCTCCTCACTTGTAAGATAAACAAGAACATGTCGTGGATCAAGTAAACCAATATTAAACTTATTTTTCAGCCCCCAAACTTGGTAAATATGATCATAAATTACCTTTAACTGTGGTCGTCCAGCCGAGAATTTCAAAACCAACGTGAATTTCAATCTGTCTGCTGCAGCTTGGACCTCTCTCTCCGTTACCTTAACCCCTAAACCCTAAACCCTAAACCCTATACCCTAAACCATATACCTTAACCCCTAAACCCTAAATCCTATACCCTATACCTTAACCCTTATACATTATACCCTATACCTAACCCCTAAAGCCTAAACCCTATACCCTAAAGCCTAAACCCTAAACCCTATTGTTCGGTCGAAACCTAACGGTTTATTTTATATCCGCAAGCGCACGGGCTATTGTAATATAGCGGGTGCAAGTACGAGTCGATCCCACAGAGACAGGGTTTACTTAAGGGATATTTTTGTCTTTAGAAAATATAGAAAAGATTGGGGGTAGATAAAATTTGTTTTAGAATAATAGAGAGAGCATAAACAGAAAATACTTTAATTGAAATCTTATAAAACGAAGCATTCTCGGGATTGGAAATCATACACATATTCTTATTCATCAAATTGTCATTGTCTTAGAAATAAAAGGTTTTCATAAAAAGCAAGGATGGTATGTTAAGCCTACGCTATTTCGGGCTAAGACAATAGCGTTTGTATTCTTCACTAATTATGTCCTAACTGTTTGAGAAATCCGTTTATGTTTGCCCCCGCCCTGTCACAAACGGGCATTCCGGCTTATCTCTAGCTGACCATAATTAGTAAGAATCCATTAAGGACGGAAGTCAACATACTTTCCATTAAAGGAACATCCCTAGGCCATTGAACTACTCTCGTGATCAATGAACCTAGTTTCTTTATATGGTTCCGTCAATCGAGATTCTCCGCTAGGTACTTCTCTCAATTGACTGAATCATACAAATTGGATATCGCCAAAATGTAAGGCATTTAGAGAATAATATAAAGAGATTGTTTTAGATGAAGAAAGAAGACAAGACTAAACATTTTTTGAATGATGAATAAGCATGCTTTTGAGTTTCCAACCCCAAGAATATGGGGGATTACTCACAAGCCATTGATAACATAAAAGTATAAATAGAGATTGAGTAAGAAAGACTTATGATTGCTGAGAATAATGCTTCACTTTTATTGCTTTTCCTCCAAAGTGATTTCAAGAACAAATAATGACTTTGATCTTCAAACTCCTTTGGAAAATTGTTGTTACAAATCTTTGTATCTTCTATCTATCTAATATCAGTAATTTCTCTCTAAGAATTCGTATCTAAGACTGATTACAAGGGTCTTATTTATAAATGAAAGGAGACTCTTCAATTGAGTGCCATCAAAAGGTGCCTTTACATCTGCAGTCACGACTTGCACGGCCGTGTCAAGGATTTTTCACGGCCGTGTCCTCTTTGGCGCCAGATTTGGATTTGAATTTGGAGACTTGCACGGCCGCTCCATATATAGCTGCACGGCCGCTCCTGATTTGGCACGGCCAGGTCACTTCAGTGCTCGGCCACTCCATGGGCCAAGATGGCCGACCATGGCCTATGATGCACGGCCGCTCCTGGTTTTGCTGCACGGCCGCTCCGACTGGTTTTCAGCTTGGAGTGCTTATTTTGCTTGGTATTCCTCCATCCTTTCGGACCAAAATGTCCATGAATCCTTTGTATAAATAAAAAGACCCTAAAACCTGTCTAAAATGTATAAAACATACCAAAAACGTAAAATCTAATAAAATAACAAAAGTAAGTAAAAATACTAAAAACTAAATAAAAAGTGATGATTTATTTGTGTAAAAATATATAAAAACTAGGATAATTGACTATATAATAGTCACTTATCAAACTCCCCCACACTTAAGCCTTTGCTTGTCCCCAAGCAAACTTAGAATGAAATACGGAGAGGGAGAAAAACACGATTGATCCCTCAGAAATAAAGTAGCAAGCCCTTAAATGCCTTGTAGATAATGCCTTTATCTATCTAATCATATTTTGAATACCTTTAAAAATTTATTTTAGGAAGAAATATTTTAGGGATATTTTTAAAGAGATTAAATGCAAGACAATAACCTAATATAGCATATATAGAATTTTGACCAAGTAAAGCATGCTAGAAGGAAGAATCTTTAGATTTATTTCTTGGTAGAAAAAGCTGTCACTTTTTAGAGTGATTTTTTTAGAAAAGATGAATTTTATTTCTTTAAGACGTACAAGAGAAGGTATAAACATTTATTCACAATTTAGAAGTTCCGAAGAATTGTATTACATTCTTGAATCACAAGGGTGAAGAATGGATGATGGCAGTGGAAAAAATCTCGTCAAAGTCAAACAAATTTATCTTATTTTTGTACGTGTTATATTTTTGCAAAAGACCTAAGTTATTTTTGATCCTTTCAAGTAGGAGACATTGTGGTCGCGAGCCCCATGTTCCTAATACTTAGATCAAGAATACTTTTGGATATTATTTCCGTTTTGGCAAGGAAGCATCGTCGCAGCGAACGCCGTGCCCCGAGTTACTTAGGAGATAATATGTTTCTTTTTTGCTTTTAAGGATTGGTGACAATTGTCACTCTTTTATCAATAAGATAGAAGTGTTTTACTTTGACTTGATTTAAAAAAATGGAAGGATGGAATTTATGAAAGGGTGTGATTCAAGGGATGCAAACAAAAAGGTACTTCTAAAAAGGGAATAAATATCTAATAAAGATAAAAAAATGTACAATCTTAAAGGAATATATTCAAAATTTGCATAAATGACCAAGCATAAAAAGGATTCCTTCTAATCAAATGCATTTTTCTTGATGAGATTCTATATTGTGCTATACCAACTTATGAGGCTTTCAATTTTTTTCCTAAAAAGATCCCTTATACTTTTCCTTTTTATAGATTTCTTAGTGTATAGAAAATATGAGAGGAAAGATAAATAGGCATTCATACTAGGGCAAATGGCAAGCATAATGATAATGATTTTTGATCATCATAGGGATTTTTTTTTTTTTTTATATACTATTATACATGCATACAAAAGAAAAAAATGCAACTAAGTTAAAAAAGAAAAATTATACTAGAAAGCGATTAAATCTATCCTAGAAAGCAAGTAAAATTTAAAAACTAGAAAGCGAAAAATAAAGGATAGATTTACCCCCCCACACTTGAAATGAACATTGTCCTCAATGTTTCAAGGAACAATGCTAAATCTAGGGAGGGTAAAGGGAAAAACTTACTAAAAATGGATCACGGGTAGGTTCGCCCAAAGTAATACATGAAACCACTCCAATTGGATCTCCGGTTATGTAGTGTTTTAGTCTTTGCCCGTTTACTTTAAAATCTCCTTGTGTTTCGTTCCCAATTTCGATGGCTCCGTATGGATATACCTTACGCACTTGATATGGGCCTGTCCATCTTGATTTTAATTTTCCTGGAAAAAGCTTCAAACGAGAATTAAAAAGTAATACCATGTCCCCTTCTTTAAAATCCCTTCTCATTATATGAGCATCATGCCATTTTTTTGTTTTCTCCTTGTATAATCTGGCACTTTCGTATGCTTCAAATCGGAGTTCTTCAAGCTCTTGTAACTGTAGTTTCCTCTTTTCACCGGCTTCTGTCAAGTCATAGTTTAGGGCTTTGATTGCCCAATATGCCTTATGCTCGAGTTCCACTGGTAAATGACATGGCTTTCCATAAACTAATCGAAAAGGAGTGGTTCCGATAGGTGTTTTAAAAGCGGTGCGATAAGCCCACAAAGCATCGTTCAATTTAATTGACCAATCCTTTCTTGAACTTATTACCGTTTTCTCCAAGATCCACTTTATTTCTCGATTTGATATTTCCACTTGCCCGCTTGTTTGAGGATGATATGCGGTGTTAGTTTTATGATAGACTCCGTACTTTTTTAATAAAGCATCAAACTGGCGGTGCGAAAAATGTGACCCTCCGTCACTTATGATGACTTTTGGAACCCCAAATATTGGGAAAATTGTATCTTTGAAAAGCTTCATGACGACTTTTGAGTCGTTTGTTGGAGATGCTATAGCTTCTACCCACTTTGAGACGTAATCTACCGCTACCAAAATATAATTATTGTTGAAGGATGCAGGAAATGGTCCCATAAAATCAATGCCCCAAACGTCAAAAAGCTCAACTTCTAGAATGTTGTTGAGAGGCATTTCGTTCTTCTTGAAATGTTGCCGATTCTTTGGCAACGATCACAAGAGATGACGAAATTTCGAGAATCTTTGAAGAGCGTGGGCCAGAAAAAACCTGATTGAAGAACCTTGGCGACGGTTTTGGCTGTGCTTGCATGACCGCCATAAGGAGATGAATGACAATGATACAGAATGTCCTTGATCTCTTCATTAGGTACACACCGCCTAATGATTCCATCTGCGCAATGTCTAAAGAGGAGCAGATCTTCCCAAAAGTATTTTTTAATTTCTGATAAAAATCTCTTCTTTTGTTGATAACTCATTTCTGGAGGAAGAATCTTGCATGCTAGATAGTTAACAATGTCTGCAAACCAAGGAATTTCGACATTGTTTATAGCAAGAAGATGACCATCCGGCAATGAATCATCAATGGGAAGGTCATAATTATCGGAAATTTCTAATTCTTTAGGAAGGCGGGATAAATGATCTGCGACCAAATTTTCCGTCCCCTTTTTATCACGGATTTCCAAATCGAATTCTTGGAGGAGAAAGATCCACCTTATTAACCTTGGCTTTGCATCCTTCTTCGTCAACAAGTATCTAATTGCAGCGTGATCCGTGTATATAATTACCTTTGATCCCACCAAATATGACCGAAACTTTTCCATAGCAAATATTACGGCCAAAAGCTCTTTTTCTGTGGTGGCATAATTCATTTGTGCTTCATCCAGTGTTCGGCTGGCATAATATATTGCGTGCATTTTCTTGTCTTTTCGCTGTCCCAGAACAGCTCCGACCGCGAAATCACTTGCATCGCACATTATTTCGAAAGGGAGATCCCAATCGGGTGGTTGTACGATAGGAGCGGATATCAAAGCTTCCTTCAACCTATTAAAAGCTTCAAGACAAGGGCTATCAAACACAAATGGAGCATCTTTCATTAGTAGATTAGTTAAAGGTTTAGAAATTTTTGAGAAATCTTTTATAAAACGTCGGTAAAATCCGGCGTGACCAAGAAAACTTCTTATACCTTTAACATTAGTAGGCGGAGGTAATTTTTCAATAATTTCGATTTTCGCCTTATCTACTTCTATTCCTTTTTCGGACACCATGTGTCCTAACACTATCCCTTCATTTACCATAAAATGGCATTTTTCCCAATTTAGAACAAGATTGACCTCTTCACAGCGTTGTAGGACTTTAGATAAATTCTTCAAACATTCGTCAAAAGAATATCCGTAAACAGAGAAATCATCCATAAAAACTTCCATAATATTTTCTATGTATTCGGAAAAAATGGACATCATACAACGCTGAAAAGTGGCGGGAGCATTACAAAGTCCGAAAGGCATTCTTCTATAAGCGAAGGTACCATAAGGACAAGTAAAAGTAGTTTTTCTTGATCGTGCGGATGGATAGGGATTTGGAAAAATCCCGAATATCCGTCCAAATAACAAAAATGGGAATGTTTGGCCAATCTTTCTAGCATTGGTCTATGAAGGGAAGGGGAAAGTGATCTTTTCGGGTGGCTTTATTTAATTTTATGTAATCTATACACATGCGCCAACCCGTGACAGTCTTTGTTGGGATTAATTCATCCTTATCATTTCGAATGACTGTCATTCCTCCCTTCTTAGGGACAACTTGAACTGGGCTCACCCATTTGCTATCTGAAATTGGGTAGATGATGCCTGAGTCAAGTAATTTAAGGACTTCCTTTTTAACTACTTCCTTCATGTTAGGATTGAGTCTTCTTTGATGTTCAATGGAAGGTTTATGATCTTCCTCTAAATCAATCCTATGCATGCAAATTTTTGGATGAATTCCTTTTAAGTCATCTATCGTATATCCTATGGCTTTTTGATGCAACCTAAGCTCATTTAACAATTTTTCTGTTTCTAGAGGACCTAGGCTAGCATTTATAATCACAGGGTAAGTGGAGTTAGGTCCCATGAATTCATACCTTAGATTTGCAGGAAGAGGTTTTAACTCGACTTGAGGTGCCTTAACTACCTGTTGGTCCCAAAGGTGGCAACAAGGGTGAAAATACAGCTAGAGGGGGGGGGGGTGAATAGCTGTTTAAAAATTTTCGCCCTCTTTTAAAATAACTAAACCTCTTGCTTACAAGATCCTCTTGCAGTTGATAATAGACTGCAAGTGAAAGTGTAAAATGCACAGCGGAATATTTAGAGTTACAAAGTGGTTTTGATAGAGGAGGTTTGTAAAGCGGTTTTAACAAAGTAGTTGGTACGTGCGGTTTACAAACAAGTGAGGTTTTGACAATGTTAACTCCAAACACTATTTCACAATAATGGATATCTAAATAAAGATCAAACAGAGACAAAGATAGATAATTAGTAAGCACAAGAAATATAATTGCAGAAAGTAAGAACACGCTATTTGGAGTGGTTCAATCGATAAACGATCTACGTCCACTACCAAGATGGTTAGTCTTGGATTTCTAAGAGAGATTTTATATTAAGTATTGTGAGATTACAAAGTACAATAAAATCTTTTCTATGAAGAACAAATCCAAAACTATAACCAGTGTATCTCAAGTGTTTAATCTATATGATTAGAACAAATGAGGTGTGTGTGTGAGGACAAGATCAAGGCTCTTTAAATCTGTGAGATGTAGAGCACAATGATTCTTGAAAGTGTTAAGGCTTGATTTCTGGGCTGGGAATATTTCTTGAAGTTTGAAGATGAAGATTCAAAGGGCTGAATAATTTACGGGGCGAGCTTCGGCTTCTATGAACACGGCAATTTCTCAATTTTTCAAGCAAGCTTCAAATGGTGAAGATTGGGGTATTTATACCCAAGCATCCAAAATGTAGCCGTTGGACACAGTGTTGAAGGACGGTACTTGATGCTTTCTTATTGGTCCACAAAGAACCACTTTTGTCCTTTGGTACGGTAGTTGCGAGATAAAGGCGATAATGCTCAGTGCAAGCAATGAGGTTTGGACACCTGTCACCTTTTCAAGATCCTTGCGAATCTTCTCGACTTTGAATCACGTGACAAGATAAGGTGGTTGACATTGGATATTGCTGATGTGGATCACAAAGTCAAAGAGCGGTTCACTTCAAGTCTCAATCATTGGGGGCGGTTACGGAGTACGGGCGGTTTGACAAGTGCGGTTAGTAACTCCGGTGAGGTTGCAAAAAGGGCGGTTAATGATGAGCTGCAAAGGAGCGGTTCATCATCAAAGGCGGTTGCAATTTAGTAGTTCAAGAGTTGTTTCAAACAAGGGATTTCACCGGGCAAAAGCTAAGGGCGGTTTTGCTAGGGGCGGTTCCAAAGAAGCGGTTTGAAACTCTTGATCTGCAACTCTCAATTCCAATGAGTCTTGTGCCAGTCTTCAAGCCTAAATTTAACCTAATCTATAAAATGGACTTAACTAAAAAATTGAAGTCTAAGCTTCATTACATAGGGTCCTAAAGTCCTTAAAATAGACAGGAGGTTATGGTATCAATCAAATCTAATACAAATATAGGAGGGTTAAAACATGCATACCCAACAATCTCCCCCTATTTGATTGATGCCATTACCTACTATAACTAAAGCAAACATTGTACTTGGTAAGAACATGTCCATAAGAATTAACATGGTAATTCATGTCCCAAGTCAATGCACACACTTAGCTTAAGCTATAGATTTCTATACTTTCTAAGAGATAAAAACTTACAATATGGAAAGTAGAGAAATGCATTCAGTGCACTTAAGAAATATGAGTTTAAGTTCAAAGTGCGGTTTAAACTGAATGTTTAAACATCAATTCAAAATAGTGATTTTTAAGTTAGAAAATATTTGAATGAGGTTTAAATACCATATGAGGTTTCATTGTTCTACAAACAAGCAGTTTGATATGAACAAAGTTTTTTTTGGAACCATGATGCAATTTCCATTAATTCCTCAGGCGGTTACAAAAAGGAATGAAAGAAAATTACAGGGTTGCAAAAAAAACAAAAGTTGGACTAAAGGAAATACAAAGAGGGTGCGGTCCAACAACAAAAGAGTTTATCAAAAAAAATTACAGAGCAAAAGCGGTTCTAAGGTTGGTGCGGTTCTTCACCTTCTTTGCTTTCTGCTGCGGTTGGTTGATCTCTGGGTTCCTTGCAAGATTTGAGGCAGAGGTTTCAGACTTCAAAGATTTTCTAATTCTTCTCACCTCATCTGCGATCCTTCCTTGAGCGGTTACCAATCTCTCTAGGATATTTGCTTGAGCATCAAGTTTGAGATTGGCATCAGAGACAGCTTTGGAATTATCAGACACTTGATCAGAAAGCTCACCAAGTGAGGTTTGAAAGGAGGAGTTCAAAGAATTGAACAAGGTGTGAATCTCCCCACTGACTGCTGCGGTGCGAGCAGAGATAGCTTCGGTTATGGGATCAAGATCAACAGTCACTTGGATGGAGGATTTTAATTCATTGGCTGGCTTCAAGTTTAGTAGTGAATCCTATCTTGATGTTTTCAAGGCGGTCATTAAATTCATCCTTGATAGTATTCAACTTGGCGACGGATCATCATTCAAGGAATTGGTGTTGACCTCCATCGAGGATTTGACACTATCAATTTCACCAAGAATATTAGTCTCAACCGCATTCGAGAGAGGTTTGAATATCTTGAGTAGGAAGCGGTTGGGAATTGGCGGTTTTGAGGAATTCGGCTGGAGGGAATCAAAGGCGGTTTTGGAGGCGGGCGAGAGTTGAGAAATCATTTCTTTGAGGTCGAGTCTCCAAATGATTGGATTTGAACGATACCTTCAGATAACTCCTTCTTGAAATTTTCAAAGCAAGAGTCAGCTGAGGATTTAACAATGTTTGCAATATCCTTCTCCCCCTTAATGGCATCAAGTCTCTGAGCAAAACTCTTTAAGGAGTTCTTATGATCAGCCATTTGTAGGGTTTGAGAGGCAATCGAGATGGGGCGAGATTGGCAAGTTTTTGAAGGGAGCGGTTGGAAGCTTCAAGGGAGGCATTGGAAGCGGTTAGCTTGACAATGTGGCCTTGGTTTATCAGGAGTTGGGACTGAATAAGATGAAGGGTGGAAAGGATTTGGGAGTAGTCAGAGGGTGGAGGAGCGGTTGATGATGAGGGAATAAAAGTGAAGGCAGGGGGCGGTTGTGAATATGTAGGAGGAGCGGTTGAAGGGATTTGGGAAAGGAGGGTTTGAAAAATACGTGAGGCAGGAATTGTGTAGGGAGATGAGGTTGGAGTTGAGATGGGTAAAGTTGGAGGTAAGGTTAAAGGGGCGGTTGAGATAGGAGCGGTTGGAATAGGGGCGGTTGAGATAGGGGCGGTTGAAGGTGGGGTAGTTGGAATAGAGGCGGTTGAGATTGGGGTGGTTGGGATTGGGGCTGTTGGTATGGGGACGGTTGGTATGGGGGCGGTTGGTATGGGTGCGGTTGTGATAGGGATAGAAGCAGAAGGAGGAGTTGAAGAGATTGTGTTGGAATGAGTTGAGTTGGATTTTTGTGGGGAAGAGATAGGGGATTTAGAAGGGGATTTTTGGGTGCGGTTTGAGTTATGAGGAGATGATTGGTGTATAGGTGAATTTTGAGGTGAAGGAGTTGGAGATTTAAGTCTAGAGGTTGAATGGGCTGGGCCTGCTGATGGCTTGGATGTCCATTCAGTAAAGGCTTTGGGATTTGAGGTGGCTTGATTTTGAGGGGTTTGAAATTCAGAAGGAGATGATGAATTTGATTTGGATATGGAGGATTTATCAAAGTAGGAGGAGGTTTCACCAGGTATTTTGAGGTTGGATTTGGCAACAGTGTGAAGGTAGTGTTTCTTTGGAGGGGTTGTTTTCTTGGCCATTTGCTTGAACCTCCTTTTCTTGGGATTCTCCCCCTGTGCGGTTGCAGTTTTGGGAGGAGGAGATGGAGAAAGCGGTTTGGGAGAAAGGGATTTGGAAGGAGTGAAATGTTGGGTAGGAATTGGAGAAGAGGTTTGAGTTTGAATGGGTGAAGAAGGAGGAGTTTGAGCAGGAGATATGGTTGGAGAGGGAGGCGGTTGGGTTTGAGGAAGGGGTTGCGGTTGGGGTTGCGGTTGAGAAGTAGCAAGCGGTTCAGATGTAGATGGCTTACCTTTGGCAATTTTCTTCACTGCAGCCCTTCTCTCCAACTTATCAATTTTTGCTTTGTAAAAAGCAACCTTATCTTCTTCAGAGAGATTTGCAGTGGCAGTCTTCACAGTCTTTGCTTTCTTGATGAGAGGGGCAATGCCAGCTTCCTCTTCTTCTTCCTCCTCATCAGGTTCATCTCTCAGATTCATCTTCCCTTTACCCTTAGAACTTGGACCAGCACCAGCGGTTTGAGATGGTGCGGTTTTAGATTTCTTAGGCTTAGGGTCCAGGACTAGATTCTTCTTCCTTGAGGCTTTCTTAATGGCTTTCCCAAGAGCGTAATCGGTTGCGGGTGACATTTCAACATAGAACTCCTTGGGGTTGAGGGTATCGGCATCATAAAGAAACTTGTACTTGGGTATCTCCAAAGGAATATCTGAAGTTGTGACAAACCACGGTTCCAAGAGAGTCTCCCTCACCCATAGGCACCGATAATTCGGGAGTTGAAAGTCCGAGATCCTCCAAGTGTTGATAGCTTGTAAACAACGCGGTTAGGAGCACCTGCAGAATGGTCTCCACCTTTGATGCTCATTCTTGACTCTGGATTGATAAGCATCAATGGAACTAGCCAGTTCCTTCATCAAGATCTTGGGCCAATTTAATTTAATACCATTGTAAATGGCACAACAGTAAGTCCATTGAGAAGAAGTGAAGTTGTTGTGGTTGCCAGTCTTTCCACATACAGACACTCCTACAAGATAGCCCAAGTGGCTCATAAGTTCTCCAAACTCTCTTCTAGCTCTCTTCTTGTAATAACCAGAAAGAGAAGTCAGATTAACTGTAGACAGAGCGGTTGCATCCAGAACCTCTTGATCAACCTCCATAGGGGATCCAGAGACATGAAAATCATAAGTACTTCTAATATCCAAATGATCAATGGATATATCGAAGCCTTCAACACTGCCAACCAGGCACTTGATCTTGGTGCCATATGATAAAACTCTGTCTCCTAGAACAGCTGAGGAGAAAAACTGATCCACAAAGGACGGAATGATATAAGATTGACCTTTGTTGAAGAGAGGGAGGATTCCAGAGGTAGTTAGTCTTCTGATCAATTCTCTACCAAGAGCATCTCCTTGGAGCTCAGTCTCATTAATCTCATGTCCAGGAATAAAGAATTTAGGATCCCATTTCTCCTCTGAGGAAGGAAAACCTCTTGGAGTCAAGAGCCTTGGTGAGGATGTCAGCAATCTGATTATCTGTCCCCACATACTCTAAATGGATATTCCTCTTCTCCACATGGTCTTTGAGGAAATGATACTTGATATCAATGTGCTTGGTCTTGGAATGCATGACAGGGTTGTTGGAGACTGAAATTGTTGAAGTGTTGTCACACATGATAGGGCAATTTCCTTCATGGATTCCATAGTCCACCAGCTGCCGCTTCATCAAAGGATTTGTGACAACAACTACCCGGCTGACAATATACTCGGCCTCCGTGGTAGACATGGCACGAAGCTGAAGCTTGCTTCTTGCTGGCCCAAGCAACTAGTCTATTTCCAAGGAAATGACAAGTACCACTAGTGCTTTTCCTGTCAATTGTACAAGCTGCATAATCTGCATCTGAATAACCTACAAGATCGAAGTTCGAATCTTTGGAATACCAAAGTCCAAGGTTAGTGGTTCCAGATAAATAGCGGATTATACGCTTGACTGCAATAAGATGTGCTTCTCTAGGATCTGCTTGGTAGCGAGCACATACACAGACACTAAACATGATATCGGGCCTACTAGCAGTTAAGTAAAGTAATGAGCCGATCATACCTCGATATAAAGTCTGATCAACTTTCTTACCTTTGAGATCCTTATCTAGCTTATTGCCGGTGGCCATTGGAGTATCATATGCTTTAGCATTTTCTAATCCAAACTTCTTTATCAACTCCTTGGTGTATTTGGCTTGGCTGAGGAAAATACCTTCTTCGCATTGCTTGATTTGAAGCCCGAGGAAGAATGTTAATTCTCCCATCATGCTCATCTCAAACTTGCTTTTCATTAGCTTTTCGAAACGCTTACAAAGTAACTCATTAGTAGAACCAAAAATAATATCATCAACATAAATTTGAACAAGTAAAGTATGCTCATTATATTTGGCAATAAAAAGAGTTGTATCAATTTTACCACGTTTAAATCCTTTTTCTAGTAAAAATTTAGAAAGAGTCTCATACCATGCCCTTGGAGCTTGCTTAAGTCCATACAAAGCTTTCTGGAGTTTGTAGACATGATTGGGAAATTTGGAGTCTTCAAATCCGGGAGGTTGAGCAACATACACGGTCTCTTGCGGTTCGCTGAGGAATGCACTCTTTACGTCCATTTGATATAACTTGAAACGCTTGAAAGAGGCGTAGGCTAAGAAGATTACGATAGCTTCCAATCTTGCAAGCTGGAGCAAAGGTTTCGTCATAATCAATTCCTTCTTCTTGCCTATATCCTTCGTGTGTAAACCAACCTTGCTTTATTCCTAGTGATGCTTCCATTCTCGTCCATCTTATTCCTAAATACCCACTTAGTTCCTATCACTCCTTGATCCCGAGGTCTAGGCACCAAAAGTCCAGACCTTGCATCTTTCAAAGCTGGTTGAGTTCTTCTTGCATAGCAACGACCCAACTTGAATCTTGGAGAGCTTCATCAATCTTCTTGGGTTCAACTTGAGATAAAAGAGAAGTATGCTCGTCATAATTTGATCTCCTTGTTTGAACACCGGAAAACAGATCACCAATCACATTTGTGAGGGGGTGACCGACTTCACGAACCTCCGGGGTAAGTCCGGTTGGATGGCCTGAGGTTTCTTGAAGATCTTCAATTGGAACATCATTAGATCCTTCACGAAGTCATGAAAGGTAAGTTGACGAAGAGGTTCTATAAGCTGGATAGGGGAATTCTCAACTTCATCTTCCCTTGCGAGTTTGCATCCGGAGAGGGTTCTTCGGTGCGGTTTGAAAGGTGTGGTTTGAGGGAATGTCGGTTGAGGGTGCTTTGGATTTTGCGGTTGAGGTTCGGGTGCGGTTTGAGATGGTTCACCCGGTTCATTATGCTCAACAAAATCATCGGCAACATTTGGAGCCAAATGTGGCTCAAGGAGAGAATGCTCATCAAAAGTAACATGGACAGACTCTACTATTTTTAAACTAGTTTTATTGAAAATACGAAAAGCTTTAGAATGTTTAGCATACCCAACAAAAATACCTTCATCGGCCTTGGCTCCGAATTTACCTCTATTTTCTCTTCCGTTGTAGAGGACAAAGCATTTGCAGCCAAAGATTTTGAAGAATGCAATGTTGGGGGTTCTTCCTCGCCAAAGCTCATAGGGAGTCTTACTATGGGTTTTGTTGACGAGGGAGAGGTTCTGAGTGAAGCATGCTGTATTGATTGCTTCAGCCCAAAAATACTAAGGCAGCTTGGCTTCAGATATCATTGTCTTTCCAGCCTCAATCAACGTCCTATTCTTCCTTTCCACAACCCCATTTTGTTGTGGAACACCAGTGGTTGAAAAATTGTGATCAATCCCATGGTCATCACAATACTGAGCAACACCGTTGTTCTTGAATTCTGTTCCATTATCTGATCGAACACTAACGATGTCATCTTCTTTTTGTGTTTGGAGCCGTCTGAAAAGTGCGGTGAGAATCTCATAACAATCATCTTTGGAAATCATCATCTCAACCCACGTATATCTTGAGTAATCATCCACCACCACTAAAGTATATCTATTTCCTCCAATGCCGGCGGTGGTTACGGGTCCAAACAAATCTATGTGAAGCGGTTGTAAGCATCTTGAAGTTGATGGAGCGGTCTTGTCTTTGAGTGAAAGACGACGGGACCGCTTACCAAGTGGCATGCACTCGCATTTCTCTGGATGGTGGTCAGCCACTTTGGGTAAACCACGAACGAGGTTTTCCCTACCAATCTTTGCAAGATACTTGAAGTTCAAGTGGCTCAACCTCTTGTGCCATAGCCAACTATTTTCGCTCACATTCTTAGCTACAAAACAGAGATTAGTAATACTACATGCAGAATTTAGATCAATAATGTAAATATTACTCTTACGAATCCCTGTGAGTAGGGTGACGCCGGAAATGCTATCTTTGATAAAGCAATTTGATGACGTGAAGTTGCAAAGCATTCCTTTGTCGCAAAATTGAGAAATTGAAAGGAGGTTGTGCTTGAGTCCATCAACAAGAGAAACCTTCTCAATAGTTAGGTTTCCTCTCCTTATAACACCATATCCAATGGTCTTGCCTTTGTTGTTGTCACCAAAGGTTACAGACGGACCACTTACTTCAACGACATCTTCAAGTAATGATCTATCTCCAAATCATATGTCTTGAGTGCCACTGTCAAGATACCATTCATTATCCTTGGAGTGACCAGCCATGAAGCAGAGGACCTGAAATGTAAACATTAAGAACGAGGTCCCCCTTTATTCCTTGGGTCCTGAAGTTAGCAACCCTTTACGACCCACACCTGCTTGACAGAAGGAGGTTTGCTCTTCCTGGCATTGGATGTGAACCGCAAAAGGCATTCTGCAGCCTTGTGACCTAAACCATCACACACAGAACATTTGTAATAGCTACAAGCTTCATGAGGTTTTACTAACTCCTTACTTTTCTTAGGAGTTGCATGCGGTTTTGGACAAGGAAGCGGTTTGGGAGGTGCGGTTCCAGCTAACATTCCAGCTGATACAAAGGGAACAGGCTTTGGTTTGACCACGTATTTCCTGGAACGCTATTCCTGCTTTTGAAGGCGGGAGGAGCGGTCGAAGAAGAAGCGCGGTCGACCCGGAGTTAGCAGAACCGCCTTTTCCACCGTAAGCGGTTGGAGCAGGATTCTACCAATTCCATAAGCCATTTCCTCTTCAGTGCTTCCACAGAATTCTTAGGTTTTAACACGTAATTCTTCCCATATTGCTTTCCTTTAGGGTAGACATAATTTACTTGTCTTCCTTTACCCTTTCCTTTAGCATGCTTCCCTTGGGAATTTCTTTAGTTAGTTCCAAAATTTCCTCATCCTTTTCACTCGAGGATGCACACTTCTCCTCTTCCTCAGATCCAAACCCTAGACCATCCTTAGTTCCAGGAGGAACTTGGAAGTCCATGATTTTATCCTTGGTGGATTGAGACTTGAGCCACGAATCAATAATCTTTTGGCGATCGTCGATTTGGGTTACCAAGTCATCATTCCTGAGTTGAAGTGCAACAACCTTAGTTTCAAGGATGCGGTTTTGATCAGCAAGAGGAGTCATCTGTTTGATTTGGTCCTTAAGATTAGAAATTTCAGACCTCATCACAGTTTTCTCCGTCTTGTACAGATTAAGTTCATCATGAGCTAAGATTAAGGCTTTCTTAAGATTAGAGAATTGATGGATCACCATTTCAGCTTCCTTGAACATCTTTTCATGTTCCATGGGAGAAACCTCTTCCACCACCTTTTTCAAAATTTTCTTTGGAATAGCTTTTGAAGGTGGAGCAGTTTTAGATGAGAAAATGGGACGTGAATACGAACAATTTCCTATCTTAACGCTAGGAGTAAGTTTAATATCATCATCCAATTTATAATTTGGAAGTTTTGCAAAAACCTCCTTTTCCTCCATATCATGCAACTCAAATGATTAATCGAGTCATCAGAAGCGTCTGCAACTAAGCAGAGATTAACCTCTTCGGTTTCATCATCACTTCCATCCTCAGAATCTGTTTCAATCCAAGTTGCTAATTCCTTGGAATTCTCTTCCTCCTCATCATCATCCATCTCGATGAGTGATGAGGTTGATATGGAAGGATCAGTGGTTTGATTGGATGTGGATGGTTTCTCTTCATGTTCCACTACATACATAGAAAGCGATTTGGTTTTCCCTTCTATCTCTTCAATATGATTTAATTTAAGTTCATAGACTCTAAGATTGACATACAAGTTACTTAACGACCAAGTACCCAATACTTTGGAGTCTTCTAGAGAGGTAGCCTTATTTACCCATCTAGAACCTAAAGCAGATAGGAAAGTCATATTGATTTCCTTATCGGTTAAAGTTTTACCAAGAGATCTACAAGCGTTAACTACCTCAACATAGCGATCGTAGGTTTGACGCAAGGTTTCGTTGGGTTTTCTGTTGAAGTTGTTGTAGGATCTTTCAACAGTGTATAATTTGTTTTCCTTGCACTCTTCATCACCTTCGAGGTAGCTCTCTATGGCATCCCACATCTGCTTTGCAGTTTTGAGGTACATCACTTTCTGTAGAGTTGATACGGGGAGGGTTCCAGAAATGATGAACCTCGCCTTCTTTGTCCAAGGCAACTATTCTCTTCTCTTCATCCGACCACTCATCTTTTGGCTTTTTGACCTCTGGAGTTTCAGCATTGGTGGTTGCATCAGTGTTAGCCTTCATTGGAATTAGAGGGCCATTGATCACGCATTCCACCAGCATCTCATCTATGGTTTCCAAATGAATAAGCATTCGGCACTTCCAGATGTCAAAGTGGTCTTCGTCCAACATTGGAATGTGTGAATAGTTAACAGTAGTCATTGTCTTTGAGGTTGCCATATCGAATCGGCACACAAGCTGTTAAGCTTGAAAAACAGTGGTTTTAAAATGTGTTTGCTTTGATACCACTTGTTGGTCCCAAAGGTGGCAACAAGGGTGAAAATACAGCTAGAGGGGGGGGTGAATAGCTGTTTAAAAATTTTCACCCTCTTTTAAAATAACTAAACCTCTTGCTTACAAGATCCTCTTGCAGTTGATAATAGACTGCAAGTGAAAGTGTAAAATGCACAGCGGAATATTTAGAGTTACAAAGTGGTTTTGATAGAGGAGGTTTGTAAAGCGGTTTTAACAAAGTAGTTGGTACGTGCGGTTTACAAACAAGTGAGGTTTTGACAATGTTAACTCCAAACACTATTTCACAATAATGGATATCTAAATAAAGATCAAACAGAGACAAAGATAGATAATTAGTAAGCACAAGAAATATAATTGCAGAAAGTAAGAACACGCTATTTGGAGTGGTTCAATCGATAAACGATCTACGTCCACTACCAAGATGGTTAGTCTTGGATTTCTAAGAGAGATTTTATATTAAGTATTGTGAGATTACAAAGTACAATAAAATCTTTTCTATGAAGAACAAATCCAAAACTATAACCAGTGTATCTCAAGTGTTTAATCTATATGATTAGAACAAATGATGTGTGTGTGTGAGGACAAGATCAAGGCTCTTTAAATCTGTGAGATGTAGAGCACAATGATTCTTGAAAGTGTTAAGGCTTGATTTCTGGGCTGGGAATATTTCTTGAAGTTTGAAGATGAAGATTCAAAGGGTTGAATAATTTCGCGTAGCTTCAGCTTCTATGAACACAAAGAATTTCTCAATTTTTCAAGCAATCTTCAAATGGTGAAGATTAGGGGTATTTATACCCAAGCATCCAACATGTAGCCGTTGGACACAAATTGTTGAAGGACGGTACTTGATGCTTTCTTATTGGTCCACAAAGCAACCACTTTTGTCCTTTGGTACGGTAGTTGCGGATAAAGGCGATAATGCTCCACCGCAAGCAATGAGGTTTGGACACCTGTCACCTTTTCAAGATCCTTGCAGATCTTCTCTGACTTTGAATCACGTGACAAGATAAGGTGGTTGACATTGGATATTGCTGATGTGGATCACAAAGTCAAAGAGCGGTTCACTTCAAATTTCAATCATTGGGGCGGTTCTGGAGTACAGGCGGTTTGACAAGTGCGGTTAGTAACTCCAGTGAGGTTGCAAAAAGGGCGGTTAATGATGAGCTGCAAAGGAGCGGTTCATCATCAAAGGGCGGTTGCAATTTAGTAGTTCAAGAGTTGTTTCAAACAAGGGATTTCACCAGGCAAAAGCTAAGGGCGGTTTTGCTAGGGCGGTTCCAAAGAAGCGGTTTGAAACTCTTGAACTGCAACTCTCAATTCCAATGAGTCTTGTGCCAGTCTTCAAGCCTAAATTTAACCTAATCTATAAAATGGACTTAACTAAAAAATTGAAGTCTAAGCTTCATTACATAGGGTCCTAAAGTCCTTAAAATAGACAGGAGGTTATGGTATCAATCAAATCTAATACAAATATAGGAGGGTTAAAACATGCATACCCAACACTACCTCTTTTTCCTCTTTGTTGGATGGTTCTGCTGTAGCCTCCAACTTTTCGAAATCATTGTCCCCACTAGGCTTTGCTGTGTCTAAAAGCATGGTATAATTTGCAATTTCTTCATCGTCATTATCATGCAAAGTTCTCTTCCAATCTATAAGACTTTTTTCTAGCGGATCCTTAGATTGGGGACTCTCTAATTCCTTGCTAATTGATTCTAACATGTTAATGTTCAAGCAAGGGTTCTCAAGATCAGGATTTCTCATGAATTTAGACAAGTTAAACTCCATTTTATCATCTCCTACATTCAAAGTTAGGTTACCATGTTTAACGTCTATAACTGCCCCGCCTGTGGCAAGGAAAGGTCTACCTAGAATTACAGGAATATGACTATCTTCTTCCATCTCGAGAACAACAAAATCTACCGGGATGATTAATTTCCCGATTTGGCAAGGGACATCTTCCATAATACCCACTGGATATTTAATGGAACGATCCGCCAATTGCAGGGATATGGTTGTAGGTTTCAATTCTCCTACACCAATCTTCTTGCTTACAGAAAGCGGGATGAGGCTTACACTAGCTCCTAGATCCAGCATGGCATTATCAACATCAAATTTACCTATATTACAAGGGATAGAGAAAGTACCGGGATCTTTTAGTTTTGGGGGTAACCTTTTTTGTAAAACAGCAATCACTTCCTCTGTTAATGCAACAGTTTCATTTTCTTCTAGCTTCCTTTTGTTAGAAAGAACATCTTTGAGAAATTTAGCATAAGAAGGCATTTGTTGCAAAGCATCCGTGAAAGGTATATTAATGTAGATAGATTTTAAAACTTCTAAAAATTTTGCAAATTGTTTATCGAGTTTTGCCTTTACCAACCTTTGAGGGTAAGGTATAGGCGGATCAAAATTTCTAGTTATTTTAGGGGATTCCGTCCCCTTATTATCCTCATCATTAGTCTCGACCACGGGTGGGTTTTGACTAATACTTTCTTCAATGGGGCTGATCTCTTTAGGTGGACAATCAATAAGCTCTCTCCCACTCCTAGTAACCACTGCTTTAGCATGCTCATTTAATATTTTATTATGGGTGGCTAAGTCATCAAATTTATCATTAAATAACTTAAAGCATTCCCTAAATTCAGCATTAGTCTTTTCTTGCTCATTTTTACTTTCAACTATGAAATCCATTAAAAGATCTAATTTTGATTTAGGGGGAGAAAAAATATTTGAAGCATTATTGAAATTTCCAAATGTAAGACCTTGATGTTGTGTAAATGATTGCGGGTTAAGAACGTTGTTATTCTTATAGGAAAAATTGGGGTGATTCCTCCACTCGGGATTGTATGTGTTAGAATACATCCCCCCTTTTTGCCCAAAAGAATTAACGAAGTTCACTTGATCGTTAGAAGTAACGTCAAGTAACTCGCAGTTATCCGTACTATGTGAGTTAGACCCACATAGTTCGCATAACACATTTACACTAGCAATGGGATTGACATTAAGATTTCCAAATTTTTTCAAAAGCATGTCAACTTTAGAGGAGAGAAGAGTAACTGCATCAACATTATATTTACCGGGCGTACCTTGTTGCTGCTCCCTCTCGCTTGACCATTGGTAATGGTTCAATGCAATGTTTTCGATAAGGTCGTATGCCTCATCGACTCCTTTGTTCATCAATGCTCCTCCTGCAGCGGCATCAATGGTCTCTCTTGTTTTGAAAATGAGACCGTTGTAGAAGGTGTGAACAATCAACCACTTTTCAAGCCCGTGGTGGGGGCATATTCTGAGAAGTTCCTTGAACCGTTCCCATGCGTCATACAAAGTCTCACTATCTGTTTGACAGAAGTTAGTGATCTTTGTTCGTATCTGGGCAGTCTTGCTTGGTGGGAAAAATCGACCAAGGAATGCTTCTTGAATTTGATCCCATGTTGTTAATGAATTCTGGGGGACCGAATTCAACCATTGTTTCGCCTTATCCTTGAGAGAGAAAGGAAAGAGGCGCATTCGGATTGCTTCCACCGTAACATTTTGAATACGTGTAGTATCACAATATTCAAGGAATGTTTGGATGTGTAGATGGGGATCTTCGAAGGCAGTGCCGCTGTATTGGTTATTCATAACCATGTGCAATAATTGCGGCTTTATCTCGAAGTTTGCTGCTCCGGCATTTGGCACAACAATAGGGGATCTAGTTCCCGGGGTACTTGGGTTAACAAAGTCCCGTAGGGTCCTAGCAGGTGTTTGCGGTTCTCCGTCCATGTGTTTTTGTAGAGTTTCTCTAAATCTTCTTAATCTTTCGTGAAAGCTTCTTTCGGGTTCCGGATCAAAGTTGTCAACGAATGTCCGAGACCGTTTCATAAACTACAAGAAAAACACTTGAAGAAAAATTAAACGTAACAGATTATAGGACAAGAAAGCAAAATAGTAAAAATAAAATAAAAAACAAAAAATTTTGTAGTAAAGACAAAAATAAAAAAATGCTTAAGTTGTCCCCGGCAACGGCGCCAAAAACTTGTTCGGTCGAAACCTAACGGTTTATTTTATATCCGCAAGCGCACGGGCTATTGTAATATAGCGGGTGCAAGTACGAGTCGATCCCCATGAGACAGGGTTTACTTAAGGGATATTTTTGTCTTTAGAAAATATAGAAAAGATTGGGGGTAGATAAAATTTGTTTTAGAATAATAGAGAGAGCATAAACAGAAAATACTTTAATTGAAATCTTATAAAACGAAGCATTCTCGGGATTGGAAATCATACACATATTCTTATTCATCAAATTGTCATTGTCTTAGAAATAAAAGGTTTTCATAAAAAGCAAGGATGGTATGTTAAGCCTACGCTATTTCGGGCTAAGACAATAGCGTTTGTATTCTTCACTAATTATGTCCTAACTGTTTGAGAAATCCGTTTATGTTTGCCCCCGCCCTGTCACAAACGGGCATTCCGGCTTATCTCTAGCTGACCATAATTAGTAAGAATCCATTAAGGACGGAAGTCAACATACTTTCCATTAAAGGAACATCCCTAGGCCATTGAACTACTCTCGTGATCAATGAACCTAGTTTCTTTATATGGTTCCGTCAATCGAGATTCTCCGCTAGGTACTTCTCTCAATTATTTGAATCATACAAATTGGATATCGCCAAAATGTAAGGCATTTAGAGAATAATATAAAGAGATTGTTTTAGATGAAGAAAGAAGACAAGACTAAACATTTTTTGAATGATGAATAAGCATGCTTTTGAGTTTCCAACCCCAAGAATATGGGGGATTACTCACAAGCCATTGATAACATAAAAGTATAAATAGAGATTGAGTAAGAAAGACTTATGATTGCTGAGAATAATGCTTCACTTTTATTGCTTTTCCTCCAAAGTGATTCCAAGAACAAATAATGACTTTGATCTTCAAACTCCTTTGGAAAATTGTTGTTACAGATCTTTGTATCTTCTATCTATCTAATATCGCAATTTCTCTCTAAGAATTCGTATCTAAGACTCGATTACAAGGGTCCTATTTATAAATGGAAGGAGACTCTTCAATTGGGTGCCATCAAAAGGTGCCTTTACATCCGCAAATCCACGACTTGCACGGCCGTGTCAAGGATTTTGCACGCCGTGTCCTCTTTGGCGCCGTATTTGGATTTGAATTTGGAGACTTGCACGGCCGCTCCATATATAGCCGCACGGCCGCTCCCTGGTTTGGCACGGCGAGGTCACTTCGGTGCTCGGCCACTCCATGGGCCAAGATGGCCGGCCATGGCCTATGATGCACGGCCGCTCCCGGTTTTGCCGCACGGCCGCTCCGACCGGTTTTCGGCTTGGAGTGCTTATTTTGCTTGGTGTTCCTCCATCCTTTCGGACCAAAATGTCCATGAATCCTTTGTATAAATAAAAAGACCCTAAAACCTGTCTAAAATGTATAAAACATACCAAAAACGTAAAATCTAATAAAATAACAAAAGTAAGTAAAAATACTAAAAACTAAATAAAAAGTGATGATTTATTTGTGTAAAAGTATATAAAAACTAGGATAATTGACTATATAATAGTCACTTATCACCTATATCCTAAACCCTATACCCTATACCCTAAATCCTAAACCCTTATACCCTAAACCCTAAACCCTAACCCCTAAACTCTAAACCCTAAACCCTATACCTTATACCCTAAACCCTAAACCTTATACCCTAAACTCTAAACTCTAACCCCTAAACTTTAAACCCTAAACCCTAAACCCTATACCCTAAACCCTAAACCCTATACCTTATACCCTAAACCCTAAACCCTAACCCCTAAACTCTAAACCCTAAACCCTATACCCTATACCCTAAACCCTAACCCCTAAACCCTAAACCCTATACCCTAAACCCTAAACCCTATATCCTAAACCTTAAACCTTATACCCTAACCCCTAACCCCTATACCCTAAACCCTAAATCCTATACCCTATATCCTAAACCCTAAACCCTATACCCTAACCCCTAAACCCTATATCCTATACCCTAAATCCTAAACCCTAAACCCTAAATCCTATACCCTATACCCCTAACTCTGAGCCCTAAACCCTAAACCTTAAACCCTATACCTTATACCTTAAACTCTAAACCAAACCCCTAAACTATAAACCCTAAACCCTACACCCTATACCCTAAACCTTAAACCCTATACCCTAAACCCTAAACCCTAAACCCTATACACTAACCCCTAAACCCTAAACCCTATACCCTAAATCCTAAACCTTAAACCCTAAATCCTATACCCTATACCCTAAATCCTATACCCTATACCTAAACCCTAAACTCTAAACCCTAAACCCTATACCCTTATACATTATTAAATTATTATTAATAAATTTAAAATAATTAAATTAATGAGTATTATTATTAATTAATAACATTATTATTTTTGATATTATGTATTATTACTAGATATTATTAATATTATTATTAATTATTCAATAATAATTACTAATATATTCAATTATATAATTGAATAATTAACAATAACATCATTATTAGTCTTATTATTAAGTATTATTACTAATTACTATTTTCTTTAAAGATAAAATTATTGTTATTGTTAATAAGTATTTTTTTATAATTTATTAATATCAATTATTACTTAGGTATATTAATATTTCTTAGAAGTTTAAATTATTAAATTATTATTAATAAATTTAAAATAATTAAATTAATGAATATTATTATTAATTAATAACATTATTATTTTTTATGTTATGTATTATTACTAGTTATTATTAATATTATTATTAATTATATAATAATGTTATTATTAATTATATAATAATAATTATTAATATATTCAATTATATAATTCAATAATTAACAATAATATCATTATTAGTCTTATTATTAAGTATTATTACTAATTATATGATAATGTTATTATTCTTGATATTAAGCATATTACTATAACTAAAATTTTGGGTAAATCATATAAAAGCATGTATATATTTTAGATAACTTTTTATAAATTTCAGTAATAAAAAAAATCTAAAATATTTTTTTCTATTCAATAAAAAATATTTAAAATTTCTAATTATTATTAATACTATTATTAATATTATTACTGATTATATAATTAATATTATTATTAATTAATTAATTATATAATTAATAATTTATTAATAAATATTATTAATAATAAATATTATTATTCTTATTATTAGACATAAATATTTTAGTTAGTGTATAATATAGTGTGAAATAGATATAAGTACGTGATGTGGCATTGTTTGATTGGTTTCAAAATTTCACGGGGATTATGGCTCAAGGCAAAATCTGACCGTTCAATACCTTCGATCAAACGGACCATATTATTCCAACCAATACCAAACTCCCTCTCTCCCTATTTCACTCCTCATTTCTCTCTCTCTTCATTTCGAATTTCCAGAACCCAGTTGAAGCTACCCACCGTTTTCTCTCTCTCTCATTTCCCTCAGCTCCCTCACCATCCCTTAAGCCTCCGCCATGCTCTCCGGCGACACCAGATACCTTCGCCCTCCGTCCCTTCAGCCTCCGCCATGCTCTCCGGCGACACCAGACACCAGATACCTTCGCCGCCGTCACCCTCCGCCCTCAATCACTCTCTCTCTTTCTCCATTTTTAGTCTCTATTGAACCTCGGTAGGAGCCAATCGAGGAGCAGGTGGCGAAGCAGCGGCAGGTCCGGTGACACCAGTTGAACCTCTGTTGAACCTCGATATGAAATTGGGTTTGGTTTTTGAGTTTCTGTTTTTCGATTTTCGATTTGATTGATCTGTTTTTCGATTTGTTTGATCTGTTTTTCAATTTGTTTTCCATTGTTGGGTTTGGTTTTTTGGTGGTGAATCTGGTGATGGTGGCGAATCTGGTGATGGTGGCGCCGGTTATTGAGACGGTGGTGTGTTGCTGGTTGTTAGACGTTGGGTGTTGCTGGTGGTTAGACGGTGGGTGTTGCTGGTGTTAGACGGTGGGTGTTGCTGGTGGTTAGACGGCGCCGGTGAGGTTGCTGTTGGTGGAAGTTTGTGAGGACTGTTTGAGTATAAAAGAAGTTTAGGGATCACAGTGTAATTATGAAATATCAAGGACTTATTTGAGATTAATAAAAATTAAGGGACTGATTTGAGAATAAGAAAAATTAAGGGACTGATTTAATATATATTTAAAAATATATATTAATATATTTTAAATATATATATATTTAAAATATATTAATATATATTTTTAAGCATATATATAATTTTTTTAAAAAAAATATCAATTTAGCGACGGAAATATCCGTCGCTAAAATGGTTCGAAAATAAAACGAGAATTTAAATAGAGACGGAAAATCTGTCGCTAATTCGTAGATGGTCATATCTGTAGCTAATTTAGAGACGGACATATCTGTCTCTAATTTAGAGACGGACATATCTGTCTCTAATTTAGAGACGGCCATATCTGTCTCTAAATTAGAGACGGACATATCATTCTCTAAAATAGCTACAAAACAGCGACGTCAAATTTAGCGATAAACCTGCACCCACGGAATAGCTACTGAACAAATCCGTAGCTAAACACGATTTAGCTACGGAATCTTCAATTTAGCTACGGAATTTGCCGTAGCTAAAATCGATTTTCCTTGTAGTGTATCTCTTTTGAACAATACGTATGTATATGTAACTAATTAAGTTTTTTTAAATGGTTATATATATATATATATATATATATATATATATATATATATATATATATATATATATATATATATATATATATATATATGAATGTATATGAATGCCTCTTTCTGGTCTTCTTATTCCATAGAAAAGACCAAAATATTCCTAAGTAACTCACGTGAGTGGCACTTATACTATTCGTTAGATTTTTAACGGTTCATCCTAAATTACACATGATTGCAACAAAAATACAAAATCAATAACCCACTTGTAACAAATGCAAATTCTATAACCAATTGAAATATCTTGACAAATTCAGGTAGCTAAAATGTAATTTGCCCATAATTATATCTCTTTGGAGCAATACCTATGTATATGTAACTAATTAAGTTTTTTTAAATGGTTATTGATTATGTATAACAATGATATTTATATATTTTTTTCTTAAATGAAGAGTGTTTTTAAAATGAAAATAGTTATTGAATATGAATAGAAATCAATATTACTATTAAATTAATGTGATATATTTTTTTTGAAATTTTTGTATTCAAAATTATATTTTCTTCTTCTTTGTTTTTATTAAAACTTTTTTTCTTTTTCTTCATTAATTTCTTCGAACTAAGTGTTTTTTTAGCTAATAGTTATATTTTCTCCCCTGTAAATATATTATCTGCTGACCAACCTAATTTGAAGCCTTTGTTTGTATTTTGCTAATTATAACATTTGTGACTTATCTTTGCTTGAAGTAATTGTGCTCTTGCAAAAAATATTCTTCGATCAATATGAATACGCTAATGTGACAATGTTGGTAGAAGTTGGCTTTCTCAAAACCTTATTTTTATTCTCCTCTCTATCTTTACTTAGATGAGGTATAATAGTTTCACATATCTAATAGGTTCTTTTCAATCACCTTTTTATATTTTATTTGCCTATCTATTACTTTTGCTCTAAAGATTAAAATGTTCTAACTCTTGCTTTGTTAAAAGCAGATCTCAATATGAATCTAGCTGAATATTTAACATGTCTTCTTTGCCACCTTTAGGAAAGTTTGACATAAGAATGTTGTGCAATTTATTGGAGCATGTACAATTCCTTCAAGCTTGTGCATTGTCACAGGTATTTTTTTTTCCTTGCAGCTATATTTTAGGATCTAAGATGGTGCAAATAACTGGCTTGCAAGGATGGGTTTGTTGCTCTTTAAGCGTTCTTTATTAGTAATGATCATAAAGTTTTCTTCAGAATACATGAGTGGTGGAAGTGTATATGACTACTTACACAAACAAAAGGGCACATTTAAGCTTCCAACTCTACTCAAAGTATCAATTGATATATCAAAGGGAATGAATTACCTGCACCAGAATAATATAATTCACAGGGACCTGAAGGCTGCAAATCTCCTAATGGATGAAAACAATGTAAGTTGTCAAGCCTCACAATTTCAATTGTGTGGATATATTCTTCAGATTGCTCTATTTTGTAAGTTTTGATCCCCATCTATTAATTATTTCATTGTTCATATTGTGAAAAGTGATTTTGTTACAACAGGGCATGTTTCTATATTGCTTTGAGCACTTCATCTATCTCCTTTCCCATATCAGTTGTCATAGTTGTTGGGGGTCATTTGTAAACATGCTAAAGGTCACTCCTTCCTTCTTATATAGAATAATATAGGAGTTATCAAAATCTCGCATTATAAATACATCATATTCCCTATCAGTTGGGGGAGGGTTGCAATTCCTAGTGTGATAGGCATATCAATAATTCTAGGTGTCCCTAAGTTTTCTTGTTTTCTTTGTGGGATCTATAGATCTAGGGTTTGCACAGTTGTGAATTCCTTGCAAGGATTCGTGCATTAGATTAGAGATTGTATTCGGTGATTGCCAGTTGATAATAATATTCTTGCCCTCTGCCCGTGGACGTAGCCAAGTTTGTGAACCACGTATATCGTTATGTTGTGTGATTGGTTATTTTCTGTCTGGATCATATATCATTGCCGCCCCCGGTGAGCCATTTTTCATGGTAGCATCAGTTGGTTCCGTTGTCGGGACTGACATTTTCCGGCAAGTTTACGTCGGATAGGGGAGTCGAATGTATAAAAATTAGACTACAACAGAGGGATGGCGGCAGATCTGGACGGAACAACGAGTTGGAAATCAACAATTTACACCTTTTTCTGGGCGAGGGGATAAGAGCATATCCAGATCTGGTGACTACACCAGAAGAAAAAGCAAGAAAGAAAGAAGCAGAGCGTCCTGGAAGGAGCAACTCCGGCGATGTCAGCGCCGAAGTAACTCGGCGGAAAGGTAAGAATTGCCGGTGTAAATATGAGAAGATGATGTTGCGACAAGAGCAGAGCAAGAAAGTGGAAATCAGAACTTGGTCGGAGGTGTTAATCGCAGACACACATCGCGACATTACAGAAGATACCAGGGAATTAACCAAATTGAAGAATTTAAGCTCCGAAAAGCAATTCTTACTTTGATCTTAAGCAGAAGAATCTCAAAGAATATGTTGGTCCCAAAGGTGGCAACAAGGGTGAAAAACAGCTAGAGGGGTGGTGAATAGCTGTTACAAGTTTTTTGCCCTCTTTTAAAACTAAATCTCTTAGCTTACAAAATCGCTTGCAGTGTGTTATAAACTGCAAGTAGAGTTGTAAAATGCACATCAGAATATTTGAGTTACAAAGCGTTTTTGGAGATGCGGTTTACAAAGCGGTTTAGTGCGGTTTTGTGAGCAGTTATAAAACTGAAAGTGAGGTTTGACAAAGTTAACTCCAAACATAATTCTCAATGATGGATAACTACAAATAAGATCAAACAGAGAAAAAGATAGATAATTAATAAGCACAAGAAATAATAAATGCAGAAAAGTAAGAACACAATATTTGGAGTGGTTCAATCGATAAACGATCTACGTCCACTACCAAGATAGTTAGTCTTGGATTTTCTAAGAGTGATTTTATATTGAGTATGAGAGATTACAAAGTACAAAGTACAATACTCAGATTTAAAATCTATTCTATGAAGAACAAATCCTAGACTATAACCAGTGTATCTCAAATGAATAATCTATGTGATTAAACAAATGAGGTGTGTGTGTGTGTGTGTACAAGATCAAGGCTCTTTAGATCTATGAGATGGAGAGTACAATGATTCTTAATGGTGTTAAGGCTTGATTTCTGGGCTGGGATTTATTTCTTGAAGTAGGAAGATGAAGATTCAAAAGACTGGAAATTTTCTGGGCAAAGCTTCAACTTCATATGAACTCACAGCACATTCAATTTCTCAAGCAATCTTCAAATGGTGAAGATTTGGAATATTTATACCCAAGCACCAAGGATATAGCCGTTGGATACCGCTGTTGCAAGGACTCTACTGGTGCTTTTCATTGGTCCACAATAACCACTTTTGTCCTTGGTACAGTAGTTGCAGGAAAAGATGATCAGTCTCCAGCTGTAAATAAGGTAGTTAGGACATCTGTCACCTTTTCAAGATCCTTGCAGATCTTCTTTGACATTGAGTCATGACAAGATAAGGTGGTTGACATTTGATATTGCTGATGTGGATTCCAACGGTCAAATGTGGTTCACTTCAAGTCTTCAATCATTGGAGCGGTTTGGTGAGGAGCGGTTTTGATATGGGCGGTTTCACCAAGAGGAGGTTCTATCAGTGCGGTCAAGATGTTGAAACTGCAATGCGGTTTGCATTGGAGCGGTTCACTACTTTGCATTTTGCACTAGATTTCAAGGGTGGTTTCAGACAAGGATTCCACAAAGCAGTTGCAAGGGGCGGTTCTGCTAGGCGGTTTTGACAAGGCGGTCTGAAACATTTGAACTGCATCCTCATATCCAATGAGTCTTGTGCCAGTCTTCAAGCCTAATTATCCTATTCTATAAAATGGACTTAGCAAAAAATTGAAGTCTAAGCTTCATTACATATGGGCCCAAAGTCCTTAAAATAGAGAGGAGGTTATGGTATCAATCAAATCTTAAGCTAATCTAGGAGGGTTAAATAATGCATACCCAACAATCTCCCCCTATTTGATTGATGACATTACCTACTACAGCAAAAGCAAACATTGTACTTGGTAAAAACATGTCCATAAGAATTAACATGGTAAGTCATGTCCCAAGTCAATGCACACACTAGCTTAAGCTATAGATTTCTATACTATTTAAAGAATGAAAACTTACAATTTGAAAAGTATAGAAATGCATTCAGTGCACTTGAAAATATGAGATTAATTTTAAAGTGCGGTTTAAACTGAATGTTTAAACTTCATTTCAACAGAATGATTTTAAGTTGAAAACTATTTGAATGAGGTTTAAAACTATAAGCGGTTTCATTGTTCTACAAACAAGCAGTTTGATATGAACAAAGTTTTGGAACCATGATGCAATTTTCATTAATACCTCAAGCGGTTACAGGTACAAGGTATGAAAGCAAATTACATGGTTGCAAAAACAAAAATAGACCAAAAGAAATACAATGAGAGGGCGGTCTAAAAAGGCAAAAGATAAAGTTAAGCAAAAGAAGTTACAAGGATAGAAGCGGTTCAATGTCGATGGGGCTTGTTCCTTCATGCTCAGCTCCACGCGGTTCAGCATCAGATTGATTAGGATCCATGGATTTTCTTAACCTTCTGACTTCTTCAGCGGTTCGAGTGAGGGTGGTTTCAACAGCCTTCAAGGCATTCACAGAATTTGCTGTTGCAGAATTTGTAGCACCAATCGCTTTGGTATTCTCAGCAAGATTTTCCTTAAGATCATCAAGTTGTACATGGATGGAAGAATAGAGAGAATTGAAAATTGTATGGATTTCCTCCTGGACTGCTGCGGTTTGGGTTTGGATGGCTTCTTGCATGGGTTCAAGATCCACAGATACCTTCAAGGAGGATTTTAGCTCATTGATTGTTGAGCAAAGTTTGAGGTTAAATCCTTCCTTATGATTGTCCAAGCGGTCGTTGAACTCATCTTTCATTTCATTGATCTTGGCCTTGAGGGAATCACTAACAATGTTCAATTTGATATCTGTCTCCCCCTTATGCAGATCCATCTCTTCAAGGATACTGGTTTGCAAAGAGTCTAAGACTGACCTGAGTTCTGGATCAGATTGTGGCGTGAAGGATTTGAGGAACTCAGTCTTCAGCAATCCAAGATCTTGCTCTAAGGCCTTGCAGATGTTCTCTCCAAGCTCAGTGAGAATTTTGTTAAGTTCAGCAAGTGAGGCTTTATCACCCAAGGCCTTGATCATACCATCTTCAAGAGACTTCTAGAATGCATTAAAGCAATTCTCAGCAGTGGTTTTGATAACAGAAGCGGTTTGATCATCATAGATAGATGCAATTGTAGTAGGTCTCTCTCCCTTAAAGGCATCAAGCAAAGAGGATTTTAGATCGGCCATCTCAAGGGTTTGAGAATCCACCTTGGCAAGTAGGGTACGGTTGGATTCAGTGAGAGAGGAGTTGGAGGCTTGAAGGGAGGCATTAGAAGCGATTAGTTGTATAACATGGCCTTGGTTTATTATGAGCTGGCTTAGCTGGCTTTGGATTAGGTTAAGGTTAGAAAGAATTTGGGAGTATTCAGATGGAGGGGCGGTTGAGGAGGAAGGGTTTGGAATGGAGACGGTTAGAATTGAGTATTTTCTGGGGCAGTTTGGGTTTGAGGAGGAATGTTTGGAGGAGGGGATTTGGATGGTGATTTTGAGGGTGATTTAGAAGGAGTAGAATGGGTGGAAATAGGAGGGTTTTTCTGTTTGAGGGGTAAGTTTTGAGGAGTTGGAGATTGGGCAGGTGAATGGGATTTGGAGCGGTTTGAGTTATAAGAATGGGAAGGAGTTGGATCTTCTCTAACTAATCTGGAAGTGGCTTGGCCAGCAGAGGGTTTGGAGGTCCAAGGTTGGTAGGCATTTGAATGAGGTGGGGTTTGGTTTTCTAGCTCTATAGGTAGAACGGCTTCCATTCCATATGCGAGGGCGTATGAAGTTTCACTGGTGGCTGTTCGGATCGAGGTGCAGTATCCCCAAAGTGCGAAGGGTAACTTGTCGGGCCAATCCTTTCCAATGATTGCCATTTTCCTGATGATGGTTTTGATCCTTTTTTTGCGGCTTCAACTGCTCCATTTGTTTGAGGCATGTAGGGGGAGGACTTGTGCCTTACAATTTTATATTCTGTCAAGAGACGGTCGGTTTCTTTCTCAAAGTGGGAACCATTATCAGATATCATCTCTTGCGGCACTCCATATCGGCAAATGATGTTGCATTTGATAAACTCTGCTACCTTTTTGGCATTCAAGACTTTGTAGGAGGCGGCCTCGATCCATTTAGTGAAATAGTCGATGGCTACTAGAATGAAACTGTGCCCGTTGGTTCCCGCGGATGTGACCTTTCCAATCACATCTATGCCCCATTAGAGAAGGGCCAAGGAGATGTCATAGGGTACAGTAAGGAAGGCGGTGCATGCTGAAGGTTAGAGTGTATCTGTCATTTATGGCATTTCTTGACCATGTTGGTCCAGTCTACTTTCATGGTTAACCAAAAGTATCCTTGTCTGATTATCTTCTTGGTGAGCATGTTTTCGCTCATGTGGGTTCCGCACACTCCTTGATGAACATGGTCCATTATCTCTTGGGCCTCTTCTTCGGTGGCACAGAGGAGGTTTCGTTTGGAGTACTTTTTGAACAAGCGATCATCAATGATGACATAATTAGCTGCTAATCTTTTAAGGGCAACCTGAGTTTTCTTATCGGCCTTAGGCGGGAAGGTTCCATCCAGGATGAAATGCCAAATGTCATAGTACCAAGGTTTTTTTTTATCGAAATCATCGATGGTGGCGCATTTGGATAATCACTCATCCTTGTAGTCATGGAGGTCTATGATGGCTCAGTAGGCAGGAGTTGCTCGCCGAGTTACTTGGAAGGGTTTTACTGCTTTTCCTTCAGGGATTTTGACCAAGGAAGCAAGCGTAGCCAATGCATCTGCAAACCGATTTTTGTCTCTAGGGAGGTAGTGGAATGAGACATCTTGGAATTGTTGCACCAACTCTTGGAGGTATTCATTGTATCTTTGAAGGGTCAGATCTTGGATCCTCCACTTCTTCAATGTCTGATTGATGATCAACTGAGAATCTCCGTACACATCGAGTTCATTCACATTGCGTTCTAAGGCTACTTCAAGTCCTGCTATACAAGCTTCGTATTCGGCAGTGTTATTAGTGGTATCAAAGTCGAGGCATATTTCTAGCGGAGTATAGATGTCATCGGGATCTACAGTAACATTCCGATGCCAAAACCTTTCTTATTGGCTGCGCCATCAAAAAATAATTGTCACTTATTTTTGTTCTCTATACTCATGATGTCTTCATCAGGGAATCGCGGGTCTTCCCCCTTCACTTCGTCACAAGGAAGTTCAGCTAACTGATCTGTGAATACACTCCCCCTGACGGATTTTTGAGTGACATAAGTGATATCGTATCCCACGAGCATGAAATACCATTTGGCCAGGCGCGAAGACAGGTCGGATTTGTCAAGGATGTACTTCAGAGGATCCATTCGTGCGATGAGGCAAACTGGAAAATCTTCCATATAGTGTTTTAACCTCTGCGTTACCCAGACGAGCGCATCACAAGACTTATCGAGTGCAGAGTAGTTGACTTCACTGCTTTGGAATCGACGACTGACAAAGTAAATTGCATTCTCTATGTGGGAATCCGGCTATTCTTGAGCAAGCATAGCCCTCAGTGCATTGTCAGTAACCGTGAGATAGAGTTTCAAAGGTTTCTCCTTGTGCAGTGGAACTAGGATGGGTGGGAAGTTAAGTAGTGTTTTACTTCCTCGAATGCTTCTTGACATTCCTCGGTCCATAATTGTGGTGTGTTTTTCTTAAGTAGCTTGAAGATAGGATCGCACATTGTAGTCAGTTGATTGATGAATCGACTGATGTGTTGGAGTCTACCCATGAATCCTTTCGACTCTTTCCGTGTTCTTGGCGGTGGCATGTCTATGATAGCCTTTATCTTAGCGGGGTCTGCTTCTATGCCACGTTCGGTGACCATGTATCCCAAGACTTTTCCTTTGACCGCTCGAAATGAGCATTTTACGGGGTTTAGCCTCATCTTGTGGTGCCTCAGTCTATTGAAGAATTTTCTGAGATCTATGAAGTGTTGACCATCTGTCCCTCTAGAGTGAATAATCATGTCGTCAACGTATACCTCTATTTCCTTGTGGATCATATCATGGAATAGTGCTGCGACTACCCTCTAATATGTAGCCCCCACATTCTTTAGACCTAACGGCATGATCGTATAACAAAATGTTCCTCAAGGTGTGGTGAATGCTATTTTGTGTTGGTCTTCTTCTGCCATGAAAATTTGGTTGTATCCTGCGAAACCATCCACGAATGAGTGAACTTCATAAGTTGCGGTAGCATCGATCAACATGTCTATGTTTGGCAATGTAAAGTCATCTTTAGGGGATGCCTTGTTCAGGTCTCTGCAGTCAACACAAACTCGTATCTTCCCATTTGCTTTGGTCACCTGCACTGCATTGTCTAGCCATTCTGGGTATTCGATTACCTTGATAAACCCTACATTCAGGAGCTTCTTTATCTCTTCTTTTACCTGTATCGACCATTCGGGCTTAATCTTGCGCAGTTTCTGTATGACTGGTTTGGCGTTAGGTAGCATCGGTATTTTATGTTCCACGATCGATTGATTTAACCCTGGCATATCTTTGTAGGACCAAGCGAAGATGCCCACATATTCTCTAAGGAGCTGTATTAGGGTTTCTTTGTCTTCCCCTTTGAAGAAGTTGCTGATTTTGGTTTCTCTGGGTTCTTCTATTGTCCCTAGGTTAACCGTTTGCAATTCCTCATCGTCAACAGGGCCATTCTTTCCACAACGACCTACTTGCTTTGCTAATTCTTTCAAGATTTGTTCATTTTCTTGATCTATCTCATCATATGATTCGTTATTAACTAGTTTGCTATATTTATTATTATTATTTAATTCATCATTCACGATGTTAGCAATCTCAGGGTACTCGGAAAGATCAAAGTTTTCATTAAGGAAGTAGGGGAATATATGCTCTGCCACCGCCTCAATTTCCTCTTGAGTGAGTTCATCAGAGACGGAGCCTGACTCTAAAGTGAAAGTTATAGGACCTATCTTCTTGTGGGGATGGGGAGTACAACCAAGCTCTTTGATAATGAAATCTTCATCAACAAATGGTCCCCCGATGGTGTGACAGTTTAGAATTGGCTCATCCCATTTCCGGATTAGCTTCGTGTAATCAATAGTTGGAGCATCCCCCTTAGATATTGCGTGGATGTGGTTGTCTTCTAGTCGGCACAGATTCTCGAATTGTCGCAGCATGTCTTCTCCCAACACAAAGTCCCATTCATCGGTCACTTTGCCTTTCGTACCCCACAACTCTTTAAGGACTAGTGGGACGGGTTCTATTTAATGTGAGAAAGAGTCGCAATCGTTGAAAATTTTGAAGCCTGGATGGCACTTTCCTTCATCGTCAGTCCATGGCTCTGGAAAGATGAAGTATGGGATGTCTTCCCCTTCTCGAATGAAATAGCCATTGAGCATTTTCTGGTATGGTTCGAGGTTGTGGCCCTTGGTCCTTGGGTTATGGTGACCTCTGTATGTTATTCCTTCCCTCTTGATTTGAGTATGGGTACACTCTTCTTCTTCAATTTCATCATGAATGGTAATGATATATCCTAGGCCATGTTTCGTGTGTGGTGGAGGAGCAGGCGGTGGCTCTATTACCCCCTGCAAGTACTTGCCAAGTCCCAAACCAGGAAAGTACCCCTTTGCTTGCATCATTCTTAAAATAGGAAGGTTTCCAGAAAACCAAAGTGCTTTGGAGTAGTCATTCTCGTTGCAAGTCTGGATGACGTTTATGGTGCTATCCTTCTCAATTTCGAAACCACTGAACAAGTAGTCGGAAGTGCTATGCTGTACTTCAAGGATAGGGCTGGCGGTAACCATTTCCCCGTGTATTGTGACTATCGTGTTGTTGTATTTGAATTTGATGCATTGGTGTAGGGATGAATGTACATCTCCTATATCATCCAGCCAAGGGCGGCCAAGTAATAAGTTGAAGGATGCTGGGATGTCGATGACTTGAAATTCAACATTCATGGTGACCTGTCCCATTTCTATAGGTATTGTAACTGAGCCCAGAGCAGTTCTAGCAGTGCAATCATAACCTTGTACAGTGTGTCCTAATGGTTTGAGGTCCTTGTGGGTGAGACCCAATGATGATAAGGCTTTCTTCGAAAGGACGTTAATTGCGGACCCATTGTCGATCAAAATGCGTGGTATTCGATATCCATTAACCTTAGCAGTTATGTACAGGGCCTCGTGATGATTCTTCCCATATGATGGGAGGTCCAAATCAGTGAAAGTGATGACATTGCCAAATTGTACGTGGCCAATCATTTGAGTAAGATCTTCAGGTGTTGCTTCTGAGGATATGGACATTTGAGCCAAAGCTTTTTTCAACATCTCGCGATGCTTATGGGATGCTCCTATAAGGTCCCAAACTGAGATGTTTGCTTGTGTTTTCTTTAGCTGGGCTAAGAGGGGATCGTCAAGTTCATTTGACGATGAAGCCTTTGTTTGTTTAGGAGTATTTTCTTCCCTTGGGTCTTTGTTGATAATCACCCGACCAGATCGTGTGACAAGATTAACTGTTTTAGGTCCTTTTCCTTTTTGTTCTAAGATTTCATCTCAAGACATTATGTAGCAGAAAGAAAATTTATTAAATTTTAGAGGGCTCTCATCCACAATTGTGGCTAGACGAGTAGGATCCTCGAAGCTACTTCATATCTCAATTAGATTGACATCATTGTTTGGTAGAGGATTGGTGACAACATTGGGAAGCCCTATTTCTCTAGCAACAAACTTAAGTGGAAGCATGAGTTGGTGTCATGGCCAGTAGCGTTGTGATACTTGCAGAAAAGTGATGAGCATGATTAGCGGGAAGTTATTTCTTTGGTGGGCCACCCTCTCTTGGTTTGACCTTTCCATTCTTGACAAGCACATCGAGAAGTTCTTCTTGAGTGATCCCTTCGAGTTTGTCATAATTTCTATCCTTTTTCTTCTTTTGTGGTAGAGGTACTGCTGAGTATTTACCATTTCCAGGATGGTTGAAGACTATAGCATTGACGAAAGCATCCTTGGAGTTAGAAGAGGAAGAGGAGCTTTTGTTGTAGCGGAACCCACTTTCTTTCTTGGCTTCTTTCTTCTGTTTGATGAGGTCATCTACCCGTATCTCAGATTTGTGGAGTTCGGCAAAGCTAGGGAAATAGTTACCCGTGAGTTTTTCTTGATACTCTTCTCGGAGACATTGAATGAGGATGTGAATTTGCTCGTCTAGGCTTGGCCTATCAACAATTTCGGTCAGTTTGGTCCTCCATCTTTTGACGAATTCTGTAAATGATTCGTTCGAGAGTTTCTTGGTTTGCTCGAGGTCCCTTCTAGTAGTGCGGTAAGTAGAGTTGTCCTCAAATTTCTTTTGGAAGGCACGACTGGAAAGTGGCCAATCAAGCCTTGTGGAGAGTGGAAGGGTCATGTACCAATCTCTAGCGGCACCATCAAGAGTTTATAGGAAGCATTGAGCTAGCAAGTTGTCATCAACACCCATAGGTAGCATGGCCCAAGAGTAGGTTTCCAAATGGGTTTTTGGATAAGTAGTGCCATTGAACTTTGCAATGTCGGGTGTTTTGTATTTTCGAGGAAGCTTTGACATGGATTGACGAAGAGTGTCATAGTCAATAGAGAGCGAGGCTCCCTTGCTCACATCGAGGGATGCGAGTTTATTTTCTAGCATTGCCATAGTAAGGGGTTCATTTACTTTCTTGCTTTCCCCCTTGGTTTCTTTCTTGGAAGTATAACTCTCATTATCAGAGGAGTAAGATGATGAGCTAGACTCATACTTCTTTTTCTTGCTTTTACTCTTGCGACGACTCTTAGTCTTCCTGGTGTATGATTCTTCTTCTTCGGAGGAAGAATCATTTTTCTTTTTCTTTTCTTTTGTGTCTAGTGCCATCCTAAGCTCATGGATTTCCTCAACGAGTATATGGATTTGAGCTTCTTGCTCCTCTAAGTGGCCGTTGGCTTCTTCTAACAGTTTGTGATTGTTTTCAGACATGGTTTCGTCACCCGAAATGTCGTCGATGCCAGACATTGTGTTGGGAGATTCTTGAGGTTGATGTAGCTTCGAAAAACTGACATAGAAGTGCAGAACTTGTGTCAAAATCAAATCTAGCCCCAACAGATCAGAAGAAGGCTTAAAGGTTTCAAGCTCAGCACAGTAAACAGAAGCTTTGTCTCGCGAGAACATGTAGACTCGCGCGAGACAACCACACTAGAAGTCGATTTTTATTTGTCCTAAATTTTGGTCGGAATGGATAATCTGTTTTGAGGGGTTTCTAAGGTCTTTATCCAAATCTAACGACTCAGTAATCAATCCATTATTTGTAAAATAAAGCCATGTAAAATTGATTTGAAGGATTTTTCTTTTTAAAGGGACCATGCTTTTTGAAGGGACAATTCCGAAAGAGTCATTCCGAAGGGACTTTTTTTTTTTAATGGACTTTTCCGAATCCTTCTTCATGATCAATTTTACATTAGCTTTATTTTGGTCAAAGACATAGAAATATCATTGAGTCAAAACCGACCAGTCACGGAGTGCTCCTAAAAAATCAATCTACATAATGCATGAGGCTATGCAGGGTTTAAGGCTAGGCTAGGCTTCTCGCGATATGACAATCTTGATGGATTGAAGACACGAGGTGGGATGATCCAACTTTGGAGAGACCGGCGATTAGGTGATTACCGTCATCCGTCCTTAGTGTGGGTCCCGAGTTTATCAGGGCATGTAGTGCAATGACAGTTATAATCATGAGTGCACGTGTGTGAGAGTCAATTCTAGGTGATAGAGTAAAATAGAGAGTTTTTTTTTTGAAAACAAAAAGGAAAAAAACAAGCAATGGCCGCACCAAGTGGTTGCCTACGTTTCTCCCAATTTAGGAAGACTCAGGCCGTTGTAGTTCCACATAAAGGATAGAGAGAGAATAAATAAATTAAATTAAATTTACAACTCCCGAATCCTCCATGGACCGGTCTTTAATCAAAAAACCAATCTCACGCAAATTTAAATAAGAATCATTACTTAAATAAAATAAACTACAATTTCGAGTCCTACAACTTAAGGGAGGCCTTGAGATGAAAGAACTCTGCAAATACTGTAATCTGGGATCCCCCTTGCATGTTCGAATTTTATCTTGGATCTCAAAACGAACAAGAAAAATCAAAAAACAAAACAGGTTACAGAGGCTTTGTCTCGTGCGAGACAAAGGGTTGTCTCGTGCGGGACTAGCCTGAAATTGAACAGGAAATCGATTTTTTTTTTTGAAAATCCCCCTTAATTGACGTAAGTCTAAGCCTCTTTAATTTTAACCTCATTCCCCAGTGGAGTCGCAAACTGTAGCGATGCGGAATTTCTCATCTTTTTATTTATTGATTTGTTAGAGTCGCCACCTATATTATTACGAGGAAATATAGAAAAACCAATTTAAGATATTTGGGTTTGGGGCTTAAGTGATGGATTTGGAAGGTCAGGGAGCACCACATCCACCCAATCCGAAGATCGGTCTTGCTTAAGGGGGTTTTAAATAATTAATTCTTTTTAAGAAAGAAATGAAGAAAAATATCCATTTAATTAGATTAAATGGAATATGGGATCGATTGCTTCGAGACCATCTTCATGATTTGAAGAGGCTCTAGGTTGATCCCAGATTTGATATGCTTATACCACTCTAAAAATCAATTAGAATAGATGAAGAAGAAATGATGATTACCTTTAGGTCGAGAAGTGATTCAGACAGAGTTTCACCTTGATTCTAGGCTCGAATCTTGATGTTCGTCGATCAGCAAGGTTGATGGACGAATTTGTGTGTTGTTTTAGAGTGATTTGCAGGAGTCTTTCAAGGAGAGAAACCAGCAAATTGTGTGTGAGTTGTGTCTCGGATGGGACATTAACCTCTTCCTCCCAAAATGCCAAAAATCATCTAGTATTTATAGGGATTGATTTACTTGGTCACCAAGTTTAGGAGACTCAAGAGATTTAGGATACCTCCCAAAGAAGGTTCCAGATCTCTATAATCAGTATAGACCCGGATTGGATGAGTATTGATCAAGAAAAGAGGTCGAAATCGGCAAGGGAAGTCAATCTGCCCCCCTGCAGATGGGTAGTATCGCGCGAGAGATGCCATGTCCCGCGCGGGACAAGGCTTCTAAAAGGACATATTTGTCCTCCCCTTGTTATCTTGTATGCAGTTTAGTCTAAACTAACACCCGTTAGTCAAAACTTAACGAAACATGATGAAAGGGGGATTTCTACTCTAAAATCGAAGGCGAGACTTAGAGTGGTAAAACTCTGCTACGATAGGTTCAGAATGGGGTGCCTACACCAGCGTGAAAAGGATCATCATTTGATGGCTGAAGAAGTTTATCGAGGTCTCCAATTGTCGTCAGATCCTGCAAAGTTAGTTTTGGATGCCATGGAAGGGTTTTATTGTCATCCTGACTACGGGAATAGAGAGTTCCAATTGAATGTAACCCGAAAAATTTGTATTCTTTTGTTGGAGCAGTTACAGAGGATTTTTCCTAAGGTTTCACCTCAAGTCAGAGCGGAAGCAATGGAACTTGTTTGGAAGTGGAAAGTAAAGTTGCAGCCAGTACCAGATTCCATGGAGGTGCTGGATTATTTGTATCTGTCAGCTTCCTACCGTTTGCCCATATTATTTGATGCAGCTAAGATTTTGGGTCTTTTTGGGATTGTTGCTGAGCATAGACAAGCCCCAGAACTCTGCAAAATCCTTGATTTTACCGACCGTGTTCAAGTTTCTGGATCTTACAGCGGAATCTGGATGCTCTCTTATTCTTTTATCAGAGTTGAAGACATTATTTTCTAGTCCGATAAAGACCCATCTTGAAGAATGGTTTCTATATCCAACGCGCGTGACGCCGCCCACATCTTTTTGCCGGACATTAGAGCTCAAATGTGCTATCTGGACTTGATGGGCTCGCATCCCGAACTGCAAGGGGCTAAGCATCCCTAATTGCGCTTGATGGGCTAGCATCCCAAACTGTCTGGGCTAGCATCCCGAACTGTTTGGGCTCGCATCCCGAACTGCCTGGGAGGTTGCCGCCCTAGTAAGCACCCCCATATGATGATGGACTGGGAGGTTGCTGCCCTTGTAGGCACCCCCATATGATGATGGCCTGGGAGGTTGCTGCCCTAGTTGGAACCCCTGAGATTTGATGATGGCCTGGGAGGTTGCCGCCCTAGTAGGCACCCCCATATGATGATGGTTTGGGAGGTTGCCGCCCTAGTAGGCACCCCCAAAAGCAAAGAATAAAATCAAAGGTGGACAAAGGAAAAAAGGTCGCTATAAAGTTAGAAAAAGGTAGCAAATACAAGAAACATCACTAAGAAGTAAGGCTTCCTAAAGACAAGTCTCACTTTTACAAAGGGAGTAGGGTATATGGCGAGAATCAGTGGGATCGAAGGGTTTTTGGCAAGAATTGTCAAAATAAATTACATGGAAAGGAAGTTGTCTGAAAGTCCCACGACATCAGAGCTATCAAAGTCCAGCGACCGGATTCCATGTCGTCGACATTTCTGGATCTACGACGTATAATGTTGGCTTCTATTATTGGCAGAATCCAGCTACCGGACTTCAATGTCGCTAACTTTCTCGAGCATGAAAGTATTTTGTTAAAATTCTGGAATTCTTCAACTATTGTATTTATGCAAGGGATATTTAAAAGGGAAAGGACAGATCAGTACGCGATATTATCTTTTCCTGACTTATTCCAACTTGAGAAGTCTCTATCAGCTCCCAACAAATGGGCATCTATCTTATTTACTTGGGCCGACTCGTTATGATTGGTTCTCGTATGATTGGTTATGATTGGTTCCCGTATGATTGTTTCTCGTATGATTGGTTCTCGCATATTGATTCTCGCATGATGGTTCCTGTAACGACCTTAACCCTAGGCATAATTTTAGTATCATATTATATGCTTTTATTATTAATGTTAACCTTATGTGTTCATTTATGTCTTTAATTTCTTAATACTAAGATGAGATGGTTGGGAAATAATTTAGAATCCTTAGGATTTTAAGGGAAATAAAATAAAGTATATTGGGAGAAGAGGGGAGCACATCACTTTCACCTCATCATTCTCTTCTTCCTTCTTCCCAATTTCCATGGAAACTCCTCCTTGAAGCCTCACTTTCCAAATTACTAGCAAGCTCAATTCTTCTCCATTTGGAAATCCAATTGTACTTCCGTGTTTGGGGTGAAGAGGGGAGCACATCAAGCCAAGAAATTCCTTATTCCGTCTCATATTTGCTATGTGAGTTATTATGACTTCCCTTCCTTTAAATGTTCATGAACTATTTAATGTTGTTATTGTTGTTATAATGGTTATTTGATGCTTTGGGAAATCTTCTTGGAGTTGAGGAATTGGTTAATGTCTTAGAAAAATGTTGTTGTTCATGAAAGTGTTAAAAGGTGTAAGAAAATGGGTTGAGTAGATTTAAAAAGGTTAACTTGAAATGTGGTAGTGAAATGGGTTGGAAATCAAGTGGTAAATGATTTAGGTCTATATCATTTTGGGTTTAAAGGATTTAGTATGAGATCTATGAATTTTGGTATGCCTTTCTAGGTGTACAAAACAGGGGAAAACGTGGGTTGGGACAAATTGGTATGGGTGTTGTTAGAATTCTGCTTCTGTTCTGATTCCGGGCTCAGGTCACGAGTCGTGCCCATTGGCACGAGTCGTGCCTGAGGGTGGGACGAGTCGTGACCAAGGTTAAGAGGAAGTCGTGCCTTGTTGAGGGACGCCAGATTCTGGGGAAGGTCAAATGGGCACGAGTCGTGCCCTGGCCTGGTTACTTTGCACCAACTTTAGAGCTGTTTAAACCTAATCAAACTAGAACCAAAATGAAATCTCTTTAACCTAGATTAAAGTAGAATACTTTGGCTACAAAATGACATCTTAAGTGATCAAAATGGAATTGGGGAAGTACTTTAAATATTGCTTGGAAAACGCTTGATAGCCTAGTTTAGCAACTTAACCAATGTGACTCCAACTTGGTATATTTAGCTTGGACCTTTATAGAGGCCATGTATTGTTGTATGATGACTATGTAGGGTGGTTGATGATACCTTATTGCCTTACTTGAGTTCATATTCATTGATTATATTATGCATAGTGTGTTAAATAAATGTTGCACTATGATATTGGTTGAACATGAGTATATTTTACCATGTGGCTATATTGCTTATTCCTTTTGTGGATTATACTTCAAGTAACTGTTATGTGCTTGATAATGTGTTAATAATCTGATGTTGGGGGTATAACATAATACGATCAATTATGGAAGTGTGACCTAATGTGATCGGATTATGTTATATCTGTGACCGTCCCCTCTTGTGGCCACAGGTCGGGGTTATAGCATCTGTATTGAGCCAAAAGCCTTACAGAGTTGCTACTTTATTATATGGTTCCCTGAAAAATGGGTCTTATAAGATGTGAGTATTGCTTAAGCAGCTCACCTAAGATTGGAATATCATATCCAATGTTGTACGACTATTGTTCAGACGGGAAAAGGTAAACCGAGGTAATGAAAGGTGTTTACAGCTTTTCCAATGTGTTATATGAAACTTGTTATATGTTGCATCTTATTTGGCATATTGCTGCATTCGTAATAGCTTGCTGAGATTTATTCTCACCCCTTTCCCTTTAATGTTTTTAGATCCCGAGACAGGCGGACCGGCCAAGTAAGGGCGGAGAGGAGTTTGGAAGTGATATTTTGGGAATTGTCGGGGTATGTATAGGTTGGCGTAGAAAGTGTATTTTGGTATAATTCCTTTATGGAGTTTGTATTTATAAACTTTAAATTTCTACGTTATAACCGATGTCTTTTGTAACTAAAACAGTTTAGTACTTTCAAAGTTGGTCAACTCTTTCTCCGATGTGGAGAGGAGTAGAGTTATTTTGAAATGGTTATGTTAATTGTATTTATGTTTGAATGTTAAATCAAAGTTTTAAAAGTTTAGGAAATTTTGGGTTAGTTTGGGGACGCTCCAGCTTGGGACACGTGTAGGTTCCGGGTTGGGGTCTTCACAGTTGGTATCAGAGCTCGGTTAGAGTTCTCGAGTAGAGTCTAGCTGAGTGAGAGTGTGTGATAACTGACGTCGAGTGTTTAATGCAGGAGTTTGTTCTAATGGCGGGAAATGATGGCGATCAGGATCGGGCTTTGGGTAATGTTGGTAATCCAAATGCCGAAATGATGGATATGTTCCGAGTGTTTCTTCAGAATATGGCAAATCAGAATCAAGGTAGGGGACAACAACAACCAGAAGGTAGGCAAGGGCACCATGGTCTAGAGAAATTTGTGAAGATGTCTCCTCCTAGCTTCAACGGAGATCCGGATCCGGTGAAGGCAGAGAGATGGCTTGAAGCTATGAATAAGATTTTCGCGGCAATGGAGAGTTCGGATGCAGAAAAGGTGAGATGCGCCGTTTTTAAGTTGGAAGGACCCGCTGAGCATTGGTGGCAGGCAGTGAAGGATGGTTGGGATCGGGATCTGACACCACAGACTTGGGAGAATTTCACGCGCAAGTTCCGGGATCATTTCGTTCTGATGGTTACTAGAGATAAGAAGGAGGTTGAGTTTCTGAAACTGGAGCAAGGGACAATGACCATAGCACAATATTCAGCCAAGTTTACGGAGTTAGCCCGATATTGTCCCCATTTGGTATCAGAGGAAGAGAGGCGGATCTACCGGTTCGTGAAAGGCTTAAGGGTGGAGTTCCGAAAGCAGTTATTGACGCATGACTTCGCCAACTTCCAAGCGGCCGTAAATATGGCGTACCGGATTGAGAATGATATAGAGGAGCATCGTGGTAAATCTGAAGGCAGAAATAGAAATAGATTCCAAGGTCAAGGTTCTGGGCAGAATAGAGGGCAGCCTAGGACATCAGCTTTGGGAGCAGGTCGAGGAGGAAATGTGGCGGCTCCGGCAAATCGTTCGATTCCAGGTCAGTTTGGTACAGTGTGTGGATATTGTAAGAAACTGGGGCATTCGGAGGATAAGTGTTGGAGCAAGCAAAGCAAATGTTTAGAGTGTGGGGCGACAGGGCATTTCCGGAAGAATTGTCCCAAGTGGCAAAAGAAACAAGCTTCGGGTAGTGGACAAGGGGGACAAGGTAGTGGTATGAAGAGAGATATAGACGGGAAGCCCAAAGATAGAGTGCAAGGTCGAGTGTTCGCCTTGGGTAGAGGAGAGGTCGATCCCAATGCCGTCATTAGAGGTATAGTCCCTGTCTCAGGAGTTAAGGCCCGCATTCTTATAGATCCCGGGTCTTCCCATTCATTTGTGGCATCTCATTTTGCATTTTCATTACATAAATTGCCTGAATCTATGCCTTATGTGTTGGAGGTCTCTACTCCTATGGGAGAGTGCCTTGCATCTTCTTTGATATATCATGGTTGTGATGTGACGTTATGTGGGCATGTATTGCCGGTGGATTTGATCGAGTTACCAATCCGTGACTTTGATGTGATCCTTGGGATGGATTGGTTGAGTCAGTATCATGCTTTGGTAGACTGTCGTAGAAAGCGAGTCTCATTTGCTATGCCTGATGTGCCTACTTTTATATTTGATGCGGACAAATCTATGTTCGGTTTGCATGTTATTTTCTGCTTTAAAGGCTAGAAAGATGCTATCTAAGGGGTGTGCGGGGTACTTGGCTTATGTGGTAGATTCCAATAAAAAGTCCCCCGAGTTAGCTCATGTCCCGGTTGTTAATGAGTTTAGTGATGTGTTTTCAAGTGAGTACTTTATGCCTCCGGATCGTGAGGTAGAGTTTTGTATTGACCTAGTGCTCGGTACCGCACCTATCTCTAAAGCACCCTATAGAATGGCTCCGGCCGAGTTATAGGAATTGAAAGTCCAATTGCAAGAATTACTAGACCGGGGTTTTATTCGCCCAAGTGTGTCTCCGTGGGGAGCACCAGTTTTATTTGTTAGGAAGAAGGATGGTACCTTACGATTATGTATTGATTATTGTTTGTTGAACCAAGCCACCATAAAGAATAAATATCCTCTTCCGCATATAGATGATTTATTTGACCAACTTCAAGGTTCCGTTATCTACTCAAAACATGACTTGAGAAGCGGATACCATCAGTTGAAGATTAGACCGGATGATATTGCCAAGACAGATTTCCGAACGAGATATGGTCATTATGAGTTTGTTGTGATGCCTTTCGGGTTGACTAATGCTCCAGCCGTATTCATGGATATGATGAACCGTATTTTCAAGCCTTATCTTGACAGCTTTGTGGTGGTATTCATAGATGACATCCTTGTTTATTCTAAGTCCCGAGAGGAGCATGAAAATCATTTGAGGATTGTCTTGTACGTTCTTCGTGAGAAGCAGTTGTACGCCAAGTTCAGCAAGTGCGAGTTTTGGCTTGAGCAGATTTCTTTCTTGGGGCATGTAGTGTTGAGTTCGGGAATTTCCGTGGATCCTTCAAAAATTGAAGCCGTGGTTAATTGAAAGCAACCTTCGACTGTGACTGAGGTTTGTAGTTTTCTTGGTTCGGCGGGGTATTATCGAAGGTTCATTGAAGGTTTTTCTCGGATTGCTACTCCGTTGACAAGGTTGACTCGGAAAGATGTATCATTTGTATGGGACTCCAAGTGTGAAGCAAGTTTTAATGAGTTGAAGAAGAGGTTGACAACGGCTCCTATTCTTACCCTCCCGGATGGTTGTGAGAATTTTGTTATCTATAGTGATGCCTCGAAGGCGGGATTGGGATGTGTACTAATGCAAAATGGGAAAGTAATTGCGTATGCCTCTAGGAAGTTATCACCAGCGGAACAGAATTACCCTACTCATGACATGGAATTGGCGGCGATTGTGTTTGCGTTGCATAAGTGGAAACATTACCTTTATGGAGCAAGATTTAAGATTTTTACTGACCATAAGAGCTTGAAGTATTTGTTTACCCAAAAGGAGTTGAATAACCGTCAAAGAAGATGGCTAGAATTCTTGAAGGATTTTGATTGTGCAATTTCTTATCATCCGGGGAAGGCCAATGTTGTGGCGGATGTGATTAGCCGAAAGGCTTATGTGACAGCTTTGAGTACCCAAGAGTTGAGGAGTGAAGTATTACTTGCGAATGTGCGAGCCGTTCTTACATTGTATGGAGATTTGAAGGAAGCTCAACAGAATGATCCGGAGTTAAAGAAAATTTTGGGACAGGTGTAATATGGGAAAGCCGGGGAATTTGCGTTGAATAGAGATGGGATTTTAACCTTCCAAGGGAGAATTTGCGTTCCTTCATCACCGGAAATCAAGAGGCGTGTTCTAGAGGATGGTCATAAATCCAAATTTGCGATTCATCCGGGTATTACTAAAATGTATCAAGACTTGAAGCGTGGGTATTGGTGGAATGGAATGAAAAGGGAAATTGCGGATTATGTGTCCAAGTGCTTAACTTTTCAACAGATCAAGGCCGAACATCAGAGACTGGCGGGACTACTTCAACCTGAATGTGCGCTCGCCCGAAAAAATGATTTCCGGTTTAAATGAAAAGAAGGAGTCGCCACGCCGTTTTAAGAGGAAACATTGAAAACCTTTATTTAGAGAGAAAAACATGATTTCGGGGGTCAGGTTACGTGTTGGGAAGAACCGAGAGTTCACCCAACACGCCTCGTCCATAGACGAGTCTTTCAATCAGAAACATCCAAGTAAATCCAAAGTGTGTGCAAATATTGATAATAAACAAAGTGTGATAAAATGCATCTTATTAATTATGGAACGAGAATTACATATTGTGAGCCCATTATTTAGGGAGGCCACATCCCTGATACAAACAATCTAAAACAGATTACAAAGGAAAAAGGGTCTCTGCAGATAGGTCATGTATGTCGCATGACACATCGCACCAGTGACCACATGTGTCGCGTGACACAGGATCACTTGGAGACGAAGATGTCGCGTGACACATATGAGCCATCTGCAGAAACTTAACAAGATGAACACAGAATCAACAGAAGCTATACAGATCTAATCAATTAACTGGATTACGAACGAAATACAGAAACGAAACTAAATCAACCCAGGGAGTGTGGATATGGGTAGATCCACACCCCCTTGGGGTTCAAACACCAAATCCAATCAAATGATCAACAATATAAGCTCAAATTGCACTGATTATTCAGATTAAACAGAGAGATTGCGATTGGGATTCAGTAATCCAGATAGCTAGGATCTGATTACTGAATCCAAACAAAATTAAATGCTAGAATTAATAGAAATTAAGCAAGAGAGAGAGAGAGAGAGATTGAGTTTAGGGAATCGTTACCCTTGTTGCTTCCACGAATTCTATATCTAGTTAGATATAGAACCCTTCAATTCTTCACCTCTGATCTGGAAGGATTAAGGCAAGGGGCTCAATTGGTGTGGCTTGAGAATTGGGTTTGGAAGGGAGGAATTGGGTAGGTTGAAGGTAGGAGAGAGAGAGAGGTTTGTGTTTGGAGAGGTTCGTTACGCTGCAAATCCTGCAGAGTAACAGTAGGCTAAAGTTGGGATCCTTTTATGAGAGGGGGAGGGTCTTATTTATAGGCTGCAGTTGGCTGCCTTAGTGTGTCGCACGACCTTACGCGTCCTCTTTCCATGCCTCAAGCTGTCGCGTGACACAAGGTGGCTCAACCGCTTTTGGCGCCAAAAACCAGTTTCTGGAACATTCCGGGAAAATACCCAAAAGGTCCAACAGGTTTTATTCCCAAGGGGTCCTTTGGCATGAATAATGTACCAAAAGGTACTTCCTTCGCGGGAAACTCATGAAACATTTCCGGAAGTCTCGGGACAGGCCGGAAATTTACCAAAACGCCCCTTTAATGCAGTTTTATTATATTAAAATGCATCTAAAAGGTTGCGAATTGGATTGGCGTACTTACAGAGCCCCTCGGCAATGTCACTTTTGGAAAAAGTGGGGTTGTCGATAAAATAAGACCCAATCTCAATGAGCGGCTAGGGTTAAGGTGAAGGGCTAGAAGGGTAAAAAAGGGGAAAGATGGCTGGACCTTTCTGAGAAAGGATTCCTACGTATCCCTTGAACAAGGGAATCAAGCCAAATCGTAGTTCGGAATTAAAATCATAAGCAAGGAAAGGGGTAGAGATGTATCTTCATACCTTTGCTGTGCTTACCTATGGTTTTTCTGAGGGATCGGGTAGTTGCTTTCTTTCTCACCAGGTTGTAGCCGCCGGAGGGTCTCATCTTTCCTTGCAGCGGTACTTTTTTGCGAGTAGCTGCCGGGGGTATTACGCTATCACTGTTGACGAGTTGTAGCCGCCGGAGGGTCTCATGCTGCAACGGGTCTTTTGTGGATGCTAGGGGTCTCATACCACTTCTCTCATGCAGGATAGTTGCCGGAGGGTCTCACACTATTGCTGCTTCTTCTCATGGATGCCGGAGGGTCTCATTCCACTTCTCTTTTGCAGGGTAGTTGCCGGAGGGTCTCACACTACTGCTGCTTCTCTTCGTGGATGCCGGAGGGTCTCATACCACTTCTTCTTCTTCTTTGCTGGGGATGAGTATAGCTGCCGGGGGTCTCACGCTATCTCTTTTCTGCTCTGTTGGGGATACATGTGGCTGCCAAGGGTCTCACGCTACTTCTTCTGCTCTGCTCTTTGTCGTTGATAAGTATAGCTGCCAGGGGACTCACGCTATCTCCACTTTCTGTTCTGTTCTGATAAGTATAGCTGCCAGGGGACTCACGCTATCTCCGTTTTTCTGTTCTTTGCTGATCTTTGTGGATGCCAAAGGGACTCATACCACTTCTGCTTCTGCTTTTGTTGTTGATGAATGTAGCTGCCAAGGGGTCTCACGCTAATTCTTTGTTACTGGTTTTTTTTTCTGTTGGACGGTCTTTGCTTGATTGCCGCTTTTCTTTGGTGTCCTTAGCTTTTCTTGGGCAGCTGGGGACTCTGCTTCTTTCTTGTGCCTCGAGGCTATTGGTTTCTGGAAATTTGTTCGTCAATCCGGGAATTCTGTTTTCCGGGGGATTGGCTGCTTTTCTTGAGATTGTGGGGCTGCTGGTATTGTTGAGCTCTTCTTGGGGGCTGTCACGGATACATATGCCTCTTTGCTTTTTCCTTTCTTCTCCAGTTTAGTCGGAGGGCCAGTCTTCGGGACTCAATTGATTATTGTACCTGCGGGGGTAAAACAACATATGCCAGCGCTACGCCTAAACAAGCCTATCTTGTTAGCAAAGATTAATATATGTTAGCTTGGTTTGTGCGAGTCTGTCTGTTCCGGGAAAGCGAACGCAATTATTGGGTTAAAGGTCGGCTTTGTCGGGTTTATATATGGGGTTTTGGGATTGTTTCAGGTAGGTGTGTATAGCAGGGGTCCTCTCCTGTGTATTTTCAGGGGTATGTTACGGCAACGGCGAGTTGGAAAATGCTGCAGGGTAACCATGCGAGGCTTTTCCCACCTTTATGCGCTCTCAGCCAAAGTATGTCGCCCGACATGTTGTGTCTGTTTGGCTTCTTCTGTCGCACGACTGAGGGAGGCTCGCAACAGCTCTTTCAAAGTCGGTCCAGGCTTCATTCTGCAGACACTGTCTTCTTAGTAGAGAAACCCAGCAGCCCTTATTTGGCAGATAAGCGATTCCTTTGGTCAAGACTGATACTTTTGGCTGCAATGGAACATCATAGCAAGGAGGTTGCTTCCCGGGAGTGTCAATTTCATCGGGACTTCATCGAAATTTGGGGATTTCATCTGAGGCATCATAGAAATATTATCGATAAGCGGTACAGTATGCCTTGCATTTGGTCCTTGAAAGATTGGAGGGTTGACTGGGATTTGCTTCGGGCTGCATCCTGCTTCTGGGATTCCGAGCGCCATGTATTCTCTTTGTCATACAATTATCTGACCCCAACTATGGAAGACTTTAGGGCGTTGACAGGTTTGGGTAAGGCGGCAACTGTAGCGTTCCCACGAGACAGTCGGTTGGTTGAGGAGCAGCTATCTGACTTTTTATCTCTGCCTGCGGATCAGGTATTGCCTATGATTCTGGGTGATGGGTCCATAGATTTGACTCGGATGGCTAGGTTGCGTCTGTCCCATCCTGAGCTGTTTGACCTTTCTACCTCTCTGGATATTGTAAGTGCTCCAATTTGAGTTGGTAGTTTTTTCGTTAGAAAGTTAACGAAAGTTTTAACATTTCTAACATTTCTAACAATCTCTAACCTTCCTAACCAAGCAAGAGTAGGTTAGGGTTTGCCATTTAAAGTTAAACCAAAAAAAGGAATCCAAAAAAGCAAAAGAATTAAGAAAATCCCGAAACAGCAAGTTGAAAAACAATTTCTGCTGATATTTTGAAAAATATTCTTCCTGTTCAAAGCCTGGAGCAGCATTTAATGCACCAGGCACGTTTTACAGGGACCTCCGCGCGGACATGTATGTAATTTCAGAGGGCCTATAAATTGAACCCTCCTCTCTCAGTTTACACAACACAACTTACTCACAGCAACGAAGTTCTGGCGAAATATAGAGAGAAAACAGTGGGAATCCTTAGATTGCCACCATTTTCTCTTGAATCTTTCCCAATCAAATACCAAACACACCAAACCTTGATACTCCTCAAGCTAAACACCAAATCTTGATACTCCTCAAGTCAAATTCCAAGCCTAGGAAGATAGGGTGTCACCATTGGTAAAGCCCTCCTTCTCAAAACCCTAAAATTCTCTTTTGATCTCTTGATCATCTTGTTCTTCTTACTTTGACTTATTTTATGTCTAGTTTAACTTGAGTTTTGACCTAAGATGGTCATCTTGAAGTTCATCTTCATGAATGACCATCTCAAGTGGTCCACATTTTAGATCTTTAGTCAATTCTTTCTCCTTGGTTTCATCTTTACAAAACCCCCTTTCCCTTTGCAAAGGACATGTTTCAACCCCATAAATTCCCCAAGGATGACTTGAATATGATAACCACTTAAAAAAAGGTAGTGGTATCAAGTATAGGGATGAAAATGGGGTGAACATAGATGCAAATCCCCCAAAAATCACATTTTCCCTCAAGAACATCTTGCTGTCCAGTAGCATTGTTCTGAGACCTCAGTCCATTTTCCTATTTTTTGGACCCAGTAAAACTTGGAATTAGATGTTGACTACAAAACACTTTTTGTAGCCAACATCCAGAGATTTCCAGACATATTTTTATTTTATTTTTTGAGTGAGTAAAACTCCTTTTTTCAATTTTTCTTTTAGAGGCCAGTTCATCAGCTTCTGGAAATCCAGATTTCACATCTGAGATTTCCAGAAGGTTTTGACCCCTCAAATTACTTCTAAAATGGAAAGTTCCTTTGCATAAACCCTATTTAGGGTGTTTTGAGAAACTTTCATTCTCGGACTTTCCCCAGATTCTGAAGTTTTGAAGCCTTTAAGTCCATTTCAAAGTCAAGGGTCAACTGCCTTCTTTCATTCTGGCAGAATGGTTTTTCAAATCCAAAAATCTTTTGAGTGCCAAGACTCGACCCAAAAATCATACCAAAAATCTTGGGGATTGTTCAAAGTCTTATAAAGAGTTCCCCATTTTTGTTTTTTCTCAGTTTCAACTCATTTTGGTCAAAACACACACACACACACACACACACAACAAAAGGATTTCAAATGTTTGGAAGACTCGTTTTACGAGGCGCGTCGGGTGCACACTAACGTCCTTCCCGACGCGTAACATGACCTCCGAACCTAAATCTCTGATCTCGGGCTTTTTCCAAAGTTTTGGCCCTTAAAATAAAAATGGCGTGGCGACTCCGTTTCGTTGATTTTTTCAAACAAAAAATGGAAAATCTTCGGAAATTTGGCAACATCATCACAGTGGCGACTCCGCTGGGGATAAGCTTTTTTTTTTAAAAAATGGTATTTGGTATATTGGTGGAAACCACTAAATTTCCCGTTATCGCCTCCTAACACGAGTCGGGGATAAATTGTGGTCTAACAATCCCACGTACCGGTATCATTATTTTCAAAAAAAAAAAAGAAAAGCTTTTTGAGGGTCAAGCTTCCGTCTCAACATTTGAAAATCCTTTGCTTTGTGTGTGTTGATTTTTGCACAGTTTTCGTGTTTGTTTTTGGCCGCCTCGGAAAAGTCAAAATTTTGACTGTCGGAATAATGTCCCTAACTGTCGAAATTTTTGTGCTTATGTGTTCATAAAATTTTCAAAAAAAAAATTTTCAAAAAAATTCAAAAAAAATCATGCATCATGCCTTTTTAAGACACAAAAAAAAAAATTCTATTTTACTCGAGAAAAGAAGATAGATCGTTTGCACACTACGCGTACGTTGACCGTACACGCACACTACGTCCTTAACCCGGAAATCCTTGTCGCGGTCTGTTTGGTCTTATTACGCCTCTCGGATGAGCACGGGACTACCCAAACATCCCATGGAGCCTCGTGTCGACCATGCACTTGTCCGTGACACACTTTGTCAGAGACCCGGTTGGTTTTTAGTCCGGTGCGTGTCATGCCACTGTCTCGTGTATAGACCTTTCCTTTCAAGCCTTTGTCGGCATACCGACTCAATATCTTTCGGGCCCTAATCGGTCGAAGTCATGCCGGCTTTCCGCCGCGAGACTTTGACCAAGATATTGACTCTGCGCCTTGACTTCGGCTCGGCGGCACAAATTATACACCGACTCCCAAAGATGACACTCGAGTCATCAAGGATTAATCGGTTATTCCATGCCTAATTATGGCTTAACAGCGGCTACAAGTCAAGATCAATAGCCCAGGACATTTATCAGTCCAAATCATGCCGAATTTTCGTCGAGCCCTCGGACACGATCTTGACTTTAACGTCAGCTTTGTCCGTAATTTACATCGAATGCTCGTTAAGACTCGATTACCCTTGCGACTTCTAGGATCGTTTTTCTTTCGGTCGGTGGGACCCGCTTGCCCTATAGGACCCTCGCCCGGGGCTGTCCACCCCGGGAGGTCGAAATACGGGTGGAATACGAGGGCTTATAGACGTAGTGACGGGGCCCACCGATCCAGAATCGAGTAGTTTGCGAAAAGAAGAGCAATCTTTTCCAACCAATTAGGTTAATAAAACATGTTTTAAGTAAACATGAACAAATAATTGCATGTTGCACGAGCCTTGAGCCCAAACACCTACCCACCTTCAATTCCCGCCATCTGAACCCTCGTGTCTTTCCCCATGGCTCCGCACAAAGCTTGGTTTCGGGCACCGGGTCACCGTTTGATCAGTTGGGAAGAGTCAAGCGCATCGTCAGCTTCGTCGTTTGTTTCAACTCCGGGTTTGAGAATGTCCGCATCGGTGGTAACGATGGGGACAACGTCACTCCGCCTCCGGGACTCCTCGGAGACGAACAGCAATGGAATCGGTTAGCGAGAACGTATGAGAGTGCGACAGAAGCACTGTTGAATAGCCTTATCGAGGCTATTAAGAGCCATGGTCGGCCGCCGAGTCTCAACCCGGATGGCACCTTCACCGTGGAAGAAGAGGAAGACCTCAACCCCACTCTTGGTCGGCCCGACTACTCCAGGATGCCACCACCGGCCTCCCACCGGTACTACCACCAGAATCCATGCTTCTCGGCCTCGGGTCGCCCAGCTCCCCAAATGCGAGACCACTTTGGATCCCTGCGGCCCGACGAGACGAGCCAATTCCCAGTCCTCGGTGGGGACAAAATCGGTACGGAATATCTTCTCATGTTTGGGGCTACCCAGGAATGCCACGGCAAATGGGGATCCCACCTCGGTTCGGGACCAATCAATCCTGACCTTCACAACACAGTTTGGGATACCACCCCAGTTTGGTTCGGGGCAACAATCGGGAGTCCCCACCTCGAGAATGGTACTAGCTCGAGTTGCTCTTCACACGGCTCTCACAAATCCATTTCTCACTCGAGACTTCTATGGGTTATCAAGCCTCCATCCCGGTGTCATCCGAATCACCAGACCGCAGTATCCCACAGTTACACACCTTCGCCACAAACGGCCATGCAATTCAACAATCCAGGGACGGCGGCCCACACTCAAGCCTACTTATGGGCCTCGCTCCGGAAATCCGAGCTATATGGCTACCTCGGCCCGCCTCTGCCTTCACTGCCGATGGAAAGCCAACGGCAAGTCAGTGGGTTTTATCCTTTTGCCCAAGCTCCTACCTACACTCCCCGGGGTAATTTGAGCCAAGGACGAGGTTTTCACCTATGCCAGAATATGGTATCCCTTCCACCGGTGTGCCGCCAACTTCTAGTCTCTCTTCTTGACTCAGTCCATTTTGGTTTGAGCAGCTGTATGGCTCCACCTTTGGATCCCCAATTGGCTTGGTTTATGGAGCAACACAAGGAAATGAAAGCACGATTCTTTGAATTGACCGCCAAAAAGAACACCGCTCTTCGGCCTACGGATCCCGGCTCGATTGTCCCCCTGCCTCACAAGTTCGTGATGCCCACTCTCGAATTGTTTGACGGGAGTCCATGCCCTAAAACTCACTTGGACACCTATAATTTGGCAATGAAAGCTAAGGGATGCACAAACCAGCAGTTGGCCGATTACTTTAGTCTCTCTTTGAAGTCAGGGGCTTTGAAATGGTTTTTCCGATTGCAGCCTGAAGCTAGGGCTACTTGGGAACAGATTACCGGTACTTTCACGAGATAAGTATAAAGCCAACTTGGAGTGGGAGACAAACGAGTTGACACACCAAACAACGATGCGGCGCCACTAATAAGAATATTGGGGATTTCTATAAGAGATGGAACTTAAAGCTCGGTGAAATGGCCATTCCTCCCTCGACGAGGAGCGGTTAGACATCTTTCGGTCATGCTTGAAGCCGCATTTGAGAGCTTCCCTCGGCCACTTCCCTACGCTGACTTGCGTGCAATGGTTAATTCCGGGGCTAAGTTTGAAAAGGCTTACAATCGGCGGCCATTGCTGCACACCTACGGATATCGGGATCCTCCCTCCAAAACTACTCTCACTTTCGCTAAAGGCAAAGAGGCGATCGGCTACGCGAGACGGGGCTGTAACAATGCCACTTCCTTTGTTCCCAAGAAGCCTGATGCATCCGGATCCGGCTCCAAGACTTGAGAAACTTTGGGATGCCTTTGAGTGATATCTTGAGGTTTGGTGAGAGAAGGTTTGCTCCGGCCTTTGGAAAATTATCGGCCCTAGAAACCCCAACGCTCCTTTGGATACCTCCAAGCATTGTGCCTTTCATCGGTACCATGGGCACTGACGGATGATTGCGTCCCCCTGAAAAAGGCCATCCAAGGGTTGATTGAGCAAGGGAAGTTAGAGATGCACGAGAAGGACCTAATACTATCAATAACCCGCTCCACTAACAACATGAGTGTCAACATGATCGAGTTTGGTGGTTCAAGCCTTGTGGGCACAATGGAGTTTGACTCGTCCCTTTGCAAGGTCAATGAACCGAGTCATCGCGAGCAATGAAGATGGTTGGATTGAGCAAAAAGTTGCCAAGGAAATCCTGATGGAAAGGTGCGCAATAGCTCCGAGTCTCCGGCGTCGAAGAATAGATGCATGGTTCAACGGCAAGAGCGGCTAGGCGGGGGCTACCTATCTTTAAAATAGTCTTTTGAGTCAACCTTCGTAGGCTCTAGTACTTTTCTTTCACCTAAGTCCTTCCTGGACATTTGTCGTTGTAGTCCATTTTGGACATAGTGGTTAAGTGTCTAATTTTTAATATAAGTCTTTTTTCTTTTCTTGCTAGACTCGAGACATCACTTGCGCACCCACGTTACACTTAATTGAAATGGTTTTATCCAAAATGATCACTTGTGCTGCTCAACCACTAATTCTTCGAAAATGATTAATATTTAAACTAATCGGAGTGAGAAAATCAATTGATATCCTTCCCAAATTGGGGCTTACCAACTCCCCATCTTGCATCTCATATGCTCACATCCCTTTCATCATCATCATCTCGTTGCTCGATGAATTTATATGGATCTTTTCTCATATAAAGCTTAAGCAAGCAATGAAGACTTAATCTCGTTTAGGTCATCCAGTAGGGATTGCGGTTGAAACCTTTCACCCATAGGAAAGCCATTACCTCACCCTTACTAAACACTACCCTCTCATTTCAAGATCGGCGTGTTTTGAAACCCGGTTTAGCCATCATTTTTGCTCCATGCGAGAGAAAGTCCAAGCGAGCCCGAGAAGTTAGCTTCGAGAATCGGCGATGCGCAAATTATCTCAAGCCATGAAGGAAGGACAAAGATAATCCTCAACTCCTCGGGAAGCTTTCCAAGTCAAAAAAAAAAAAAAAAAAAAAAAAAAACAAAAAAAAAAAAACAAAAAAAAAACAAAAAAAATGAAGGATTTTAAAACCCTCACAATTTCGGATATAATTCCAAGCTCCTCAGGAAGCCTTCCAAAAAAAAAAAAGAAGAAGAACTCAAAAGTCCCCGACATCTCAAGAAGCTCTCCAATGATCGAAAAGGAGCCTGAATTCTCGCAAGATCGCAAAAAGTTGTCAGTCGCTCGGACTTCCTCTTATCATTACCTTAAACCAATCCCAAGCCATCCTCTCAATTTTAGAGGATACTCCCATCACCATTACCCTTGCCCTTGGCCATGTCAAAATCTGACCTCTCATTCTTGGAGGCAATCAATCTTCCTCGCCATAGATTTCCCAAACACATCCCCGCGAGCCAACCTCTCATCTTTAGAGGTTCAGTCAGTAAAAGGCCTAGCCGACCTCTCATCTCAAGAGGTCATAATCTCCCAAATCACCCGATAGCCGATCGAAGCCCGGAAACCCAACTACAGTCCCTACGGGATAGCGGTTTTCATTCTAATATCCTCGATGTCAGGATCAAATTAATGCTTCATTGCTTGCTTAAATTGGAATCTAATCCATTTTGGTTCAAAATTACCAATCAAAGATTGTGCAAATTCAACCCTTCCCTTCATGTGAGCATATTTCATTTCTCCTCACAAACACTTGCCGTGGATGTCCCACTGGGGCTTCGCATCCGTGTCTTTCATGGACACTCTAAGGGGATATGTTATTCAATCCTCCAAATCCTCAAAATCCCCAAAGGTCCTCAGACCCTCGAATTTCAACATTCATTCTCTTTTCATTCGGGATAGGCCCGAACTACGGCGACCTGAGCTCTTCATAATGGAGGGAACGTAGGCAACCAGAAATGGTCCGGTCGAAATCACAAACAAATTTCAAAAAAAAAAAAAATCCGGTCTCATCAAGGATCGTCCCTATACACTTTCCGCCCTTCCAAGCTTGATTTTCGATATCAGTTGGTTTTCTCCTTGTGATTAATCAAAATATTTGTTCATATCAGATTTAGGGATTGAATAACCCGAACATTAACAAAGGGTTTTAAGCAGCTTTGTGATCATCATAAATAAGACAAGTTTTCAAGTGTCTCGACAAGTCTTCTCTTTCTACATCATAGGAAAATAGAGCCAAACATTGTCTTTCTGTCTGCAGGGGCCTCCATACACTTTTCCACACCTTGTGATGCTTATACTCTCTCAAAAGAGTCAAACCAAAAGCGAGAGTGTCATACACAAATTCGGGAAACATTCCCACCTTTCAAAAGATATGCCCCTGCACGTAAACATTTCCGAGTCTTGTCCAGTAACTGGTTGACTAAGGTCTGAAAAGATGGGTCCCCCCTCGGTCACATGATAACTCTGAATTTCTTCATGCTGGGGCTTGCTAAGCGGTTCTCCCAGGTTCTCCTATAGTAGCTCTTCAAGCTGGGGCTTATATAGTCATCTTTGGGACCACATTGGTTTCTTCACTACGAGATAGACTCGCCAAGTCGTTTCTTCAAAATCCGGACTTTGCCCACTCAGGATCCGGGGGCTTTGTCAAGATGGTCTTTCGGACCCGAATTGTATCAAGCTGCAAGAAAGAATTTCGGCTTCGTAACGTGGTACACGGCAGCCTTCCCGTAGCATCGGAATTCAAGATCGGGGTTTCTCCCGCATTAGCAATTTCATCAAATCATTCTCCGAGCAAAGTTTCGGCCCAGAAGTCACAAATTTCGCACCCAAATGAAAGAGATTTCACTCATATCAACGCGCCCTAGAGCCTGTCAGCATCAGCTTCAAATAACCAAGATTGAGAGGGAAATTGTCAACCCAGACCCGGGGTCCGAATCCAATCTCGTTGAGGTCCATGTGATACTATTAACAAAACCTCATCAACAACCGCGGTTTAAATCGCGATCGAGAGAGGTCTCACCCCACTTGCTCAAAATCTGTTCCAAGCAGGTCTCCATACCCATGCATCCCCACTAAAAATCTCCCAAGGGCTCATGTAGCATGCACAAAACTTGAGTCAATAGGAATAATCCTAAATCATCGAAGATCATAAATCATAATTTTCCTGCCAGAAGCTTAGGCTAAGTGCATCTTCGAAAGCAAGTAAATGCATCATCCCATAATCATTTTTGGTTCCATGCATGCATCTGTCATCATGAATGCCATATATGCATCTTCCTCTTCACTAACGAATGCAGGAATTCAAACGTGAAATCAAATCCCCCTTTTTCGGCAAGGATGATCTTCACCAAAGACGACCTCCAATGGATGAAGACGCCCTCCAACATCTACAGTTTGGCAAAGACAAGCTCCGGCGTCTGCAATTTGCTAAAGACGACCTCCAAATGTCCACAAATGGATGAAAACAGCCCCCCAATGAAGACCACCTCCAGTGTCTACAGTTCGGTCAGAGACGCCAAGTTCTCAAAAACAAATCGGTCAGGGACGCCAAGCTCTCAAATACAAATCGGTCAGAGACGCCAAGTTCTCAAAATGCCAGTCGGTCAGAGACGCCAAGTTCTCACATACAAATCGGTCAGAGACGCCAAGTTCTCCAAAACAAATCGGTCAGGGACGCCAAGCTCTCAAATACAAATCGGTCAGAGACGCCAAGTTCTCCAAGGCAAGAAGGTCAGAAACGCCAAGCTCTCCAATACAAATTGATCAAGGACGCCAAGTTCTCAAAATGCGAATCGGTCAGGGACGCCAAGTTCTCAAATACAATGCGGTCAGAGACACCAAGTTCTCAAAAGCAAGAAGTCCCAATGTGAACACAAGCTTAACCACCTCTACAAGGTTGACGATCACCAGCAAGATGCAGACTCAACCAAACTCCTCCTTCAGGTCAAAATGCTTCCAAAGACAGCAAATCGTCAGCAGAAACCGTCCCACGAACAGCAACCTAACAACTCTTCATCAACATCAGCCGTAGCCTCAGTCCTTCCGGCAACTACAGGTAAGCACAGCACAGGTATGAAAACATATCTTAGTCAACTACTTTTCTAAAAGAACATTATCATCAAATCTTAGGGCGACTTCCCCAAGATAGTCAAACCACAGGGCGACTTCCCAAAAATAGTCAAACCATAGGGTGACTTCCCAAAAACAGTCAAACCATAGGGTGACTTCCCAAAAATAGTCAGATCATAGGGCGACTTCCCAAAATAGTCAGATCATAGGGTGACTTCCCAAAAATAGTCAAACCATAGGGCGACTCCCCAAAAATAGTCAAACCATAGGGCGACTTCCCAAAAATAGTTAAACCATAGGGCGACTTCCCTAAAATAGTCAATCCCTCGGGTGACTCCCAAATACAGTCAATCTCTAGGATGACTTCCCTAAAATAGTCAACCCTCGGGTGACCCCCAGATACAGTCAATCCTTGGGTGACAAACCATGTAGCCTACCATAGGTCCATCCACTTGACCGACATTGATCACCTTTCTTCCCGATGGTTCTCGTAAGCCCGAGTCTTCCCCAGCAAGAACACCTTCAAATAGCCTCCATCAGGTACGAAACCTCAGCTCAGGTTCATACTCCTGAACCAAGTCCTGACTTAGGATCATACTCCTGAACTAAGTTTCCATTTAGGTTCATAATCCTGAACCAAATCCCGACTTAGGATCATACTCCTGAACTAAGTTTCCATTTAGGTTCATAATCCTGAACCAAATCTCAACTTAGGTTCATACTCCTGAACTAAGTCTCCATTTAGGTTCATACTCCTGAACAAGACCTCAACTTAGGTTCATACTCCTGAACTAAGTCTCCATTTAGGTTCATACTCCTGAACAAGATCTCAACTTAAGTTCATACTCCTGAACTAAGTTCCCATTTAGGTTCATACTCCTGAACAAGACCTCAACTTAGGTTCATACTCCTGAACTAAGTCTCCATTTAGGTTCATACTCCTGAACAAGACCTCAACTTAGATTCATACTCCTGAACTAAGCTCCCATTTAGGTTCATACTCCTGAACCAAATCTCAACTTAGGTTCATACTCCTGAACTAAGTCTCCATTTAGGTTCATACTCCTGAACCGAACCTCAACTTAGGTTCATACTCCTGAACTAAGTTCCCATTTAGGTTCATACCCTCTCAAAAGAAATTCCCGGCAGTTAAACGTAAGACCGAGTGCCCCGAGAAAGATAACGAGATCCCGTATCTTTCATCAAAATCATTCCCGGCAGTTAAACGTAAGACCGAGTGCCCCGAGAAAGATAACGGATCCCGTATCTTTCATCAAAATCATTCACGGCAGTAAAATGTAAGACCGATTTCCCCGACAAATACGTCTGCTTTTCCCCAGCAAGGCTAACGAAATCCCCAGCGAAGCTAACGGAATCCCAAAAGCCAACGAAATCTCGAGTAGATTTCGAACTACGGCCGCTTGATTCCCACTCGGGATACGTAGGTAGCCTATCATTAGGAATCCAACCACTCGACCAAAATGGTCATCCTTTCCTTCTAAGCGGCGAGACGTAAGACCGATCCTTTCAAGCAAAGTCCACCGAGAGGACCATCTATCCCCACCATCAAGGTTCGAGGCACCTAAAACGCCATCTCTAAGGTTCGAGGCACCTGAAGGCGCCATCTGGGTTCGAGGCACCTAAAACGCCATCATCTTCAAGGTCCGAGGCGCCTAAAACGCCATCATCTCCAGGTTGATACCTTAAAAACAATCATTCCCAGGGTCAAAGACCCGAACTACGACCGGCTTGATTCCCATTCGGGATACGTAGGTAGCCTATTGAATAGGTTCAGCCACTCGATCACTTGATCATCCTATCAAATATGGAGCCTTACTCTTATCGACGACCCCGCTTCCTTCGAAAACACCGTCGCCGAGGGGCTACTGTAAGTGCTCCAATTTGAGTTGGTAGTTTTTTCGTTAGAAAGTTAACGAAAGTTTTAACATTTCTAACATTTCTAACAATCTCTAACCTTCCTAACCAAGCAAGAGTAGGTTAGGGTTTGCCATTTAAAGTTAAACCAAAAAAGGAATCCAAAAAGCAAAAGAATTAAGAAAATCCCAACTTGACAAGTTGAAAAACAATTTACGCCGATATTTTGAAAAATATTCTTCTGTTCAAAGCTGGATCAGCATTTAATGCACCGGAGCACGTTTTACGGGGACCTCCGCGCGGACATATATGTAATTTCAGAGGGCCTATAAATTGAACCCTCCTCTCTCGGTTTACACAACACAACTTACTCGCACAAACGAAGTTACGGCGAAATATAGAGAAAACAGTGGGAATCCTTAGATTGCCACCATTTTCTCTTGAATCTTTCCCAATCAAATACCAAACACACCAAACCTTGATACTCCTCAATCCAAACACCAAATCTTGATACTCCTCAAGTCAAATTCCAAGCCTAGGAAGATAGGGTGTCACCATTGGTAAAGCCCTCCTTCTCAAAACCCTAAAATTCTCTTTTGATCTCTTGATCATCTTGTTCTTCTTACTTTGACTTATTTTATGTCTAGTTTAACTTGAGTTTTGACCTAAGATGGTCATCTTGAAGTTCATCTTCATGAATGACCATCTCAAGTGGTCCACATTTTAGATCTTTAGTCAATTCTTTCTCCTTGGTTTCATCTTTACAAAACCCCCTTTCCCTTTGCAAAGGACATGTTTCAACCCCATAAATTCCCCAAGGATGACTTGAATATGATAACCACTTAACAAAAGGTAGTGGTATCAAGTCTAGGGATAAAAATGGGGTGAACATAGATGCAAATCCCCCAAAAATCACATTTTCCCTCAAGAACATCTTGCTGTCCAGTAGCATTGTTCTGAGACCTCAGTCCATTTTCCTATTTTTTGGACCCAGTAAAACTTGGAATTAGATGTTGACTACAAAACACTTTTTGTAGCCAACATCCAGAGCTTTCCAGAAATATTTTTATTTTATTTTTTGAGTGAGTAAAACTCCTTTTTTCAATTTTTCTTTTAGAGGCCAGTTCATCAGCTTCTGGAAATCCAGATTTCACATCTGAGATTTCCAGAAGGTTTTGACCCCTCAAATTACTTCCAGAATGGAAAGTTCCTTTGCATAAACCCTATTTAGGGTGTTTTGAGCAACTTTCATTCTCGGACTTTCCCAAGATTCTGAAGTTTTGAAGCCTTTAAGTCCATTTCAAAGTCAAGGGTCAACTGCCTTCTTTCATTCTGGCAGAATGGTTTTTCAAATCCAAAAATCTTTTGAGTGCCAAGACTCGACCCAAAAATCATACTAAAAATCTTGGGGATTGTTCAAAGTCTTATAAAGAGTTCCCCATTTTTGTTTTTTCTCAGTTTCAATTCATTTTGGTCAAAACACACACACACACACACACACACACAACAAAAGGATTTCAAATGTTTGGAAGACTCGTTTTACGAGGCGCGTCGGGTGCACACTAACGTCCTTCCCGACGCGTAACATGACCTCCGAACCTAAATCTCTGATCTCGGGCTTTTTCCAAAGTTTTGGACCTTAAAATAAAAATGGCGTGGCGACTCCGTTTCGTTGATTTTTTCAAACAAAAAATGGAAAAATCTTCGGAAATTTGGCAACATCATCACAGATATGTTTATGCTGTTCACACTGTCGGCTTACTATTTTTGCGGATATGCCGGGGTCTGCTCAAGCACTTTTTTGGAGATTGTTAGGCAAATGAGGGGTGACCGGGGTATAGATTCTCGTCAAATTCATTTTGGCCAAGGGGAGATGGATGTTGTACCACTGTTGCTGGCTGAGACTTATCACGGTATTGACAGGCTAGCAGGGGGATCAGACTTCATGGGAGCAGGCAGCCCCAGCTTATTATCTCTGTGGTTCTTTGAAAGGTTACGCTTGATCGGAGCATTACCAGAAGGTCGGACGGCAATGCCCTGGGTGACTCGGCCACGTAGGCTGGTGAGGGACGAGGTTGCTGATAGTTGGCAGATGAGGTTGTCACGGTACGAGACCACCGATCCGAGCTTTTGGATTCCTGCCCGGAATATACGGACCATGAGAGATATTCAGGATGGATCAATAGTAGTCCGGTTT
>JAFEMH010007792.1:0-76696 GCA_022495995.1 Adenophora triphylla var. japonica
TTATTTTTGATTAACCTATTTGCTTATTTTGGTTTCCAAAATAAGCAGAAGGTGATCATAGAATAAATATGCAGAAGTACGAGTTCCCGCCTGACGGGCGCCTTTTCTGCAAATAACAGTTCAAATCAAAATTTGTTCCTGCATAAATACATGCATTTTTGTCTAAACAAAGCAAGTAAAGAAAGAAAGCAGCAAAAAGGGGACTACTCTGAATCCTGCTGGAAATCATCCGTACACTCGACGTCTTTACCGCCTCCGCCGCGCCGGGATCCGGGTGATCGGCAAACGGGGAACTTCGCCAAATTCCTCCCAGCAGGGAATAGGCGAAGGGCCTCTCGGAGTACGCGAATCCTCGAGGACTCCCCTACTCTCAGCACCCCGAGTGCTGCAGAAGAAGGAGCTCCAAATCCACTGGGTAAAGTTCGCCCGCGAACCGCTTGCCGAACCCCTGTGTAAAAGTCCTCCCACCGGCCAGGACGCAGGCGAATCTTCTCGGCCTAGATGGCCTCGATCATCGGACGTCCCACGCTCCACTCCCGGGAACCTTGCACCGCATGACTAACTCCACGGAGCCTCCTAGACGGTACCGGCGAGACCACCCGTCCACCAGCCTCATGGCGTCATTATACGTACGGCCAGATACCTGCGAACCAGGAAAGTCATCAGAAAGCAAGCAGAAAGTACAGATGCAACATTTGCAGAATACTACTATCAAATGCAGAAAATCAAAAAAAAAAGGTGCTCACCGAAGCATTGGGGTCCGCCCTCAGTCGTGGTCTCGGCTCAGCCCGGAGCGGGATCACAAGTCGCCTACGCGAGCCGTCCCAGCCCTCGTACGCCAGCCTAGCTCGCGGGACCGAGAAAATCTCGAGGACCTCTAGGGACCTCACCCTCTCTATGCTTTGCACCTGCGGGCTCCTCGGCCTCATCCTCAGAAAACATCATAGGCGGCTCGCTATGATTTACTCGGTGTAGTACACGCCCTTGCATGTACCCCTCCGGCTCATCCATCGGCATCTCCCGGGATGCCGCATGTACAAAGGAGGATCCACCGGCACCAAGGAAGAGACCCCTGCCTATGCCGACGAGTCACCCTCTCCCCCGAATACATGGCGTCACAGTGAAGTCCCACCGGAGCTTCCGCCGCCGTGTAGTCTCGCTGGCAATGCGCACCGCGACATGATCGAACCTACTCCACCAGGTTAGCGGGATCCTCTCAGAGAACTCCCGGTTCCGCGCCGGAGATATTTCCTCGTATGACACTCGAGTGCCAACTCTCGAAGAGACCGCCCTCTTCGCCTTCTTCAGCCAAACCAGCACGGGGCAGTGGAACAGAGGACGGTACGGCTCCTTGATGTCACAAGCTCCGCGGATCGAACACCTCGTAGCACCGGACACTGCCAAGAGAATGGAAAGTTATGTCGCCACAAGCAGATACATACGAGTACATAAAAGAGGCGAGGAAGAGAAAAAGTACGTAAACATACATCCAAGACAGGCGTGAAGCAGCCTAAAGGAGTGCTCCTCTCCCCGCGAGAACTCCGTCCCAGGGAGTGGTAAAGCTCGGCCAGTCCAGCCTCCCCCCACGCAAACCCCCTCACGGCATCCAAGTCTACCAGCGACCCGAGCAAAGGGAAGTGACAAGACGTGTCAGAAGTCGGGAATAAAGTCGCTGACAACAAGAAACCAAAGGAAACCTCGAGCGAGACGCTCCGCAGCCATCCTCAAGGACCCAGCCAGATAATCGGCGACACCCGCTCCAGATGCCTCTCCATCGGCCTGTACCGAATGCCTAAGCCCCTGGCATCGGTAATATCAAAACCCAGCAGCCTAGACAACTGCTCCGGGGTGTAACCATCAACCCACACCAGCGTGTTGCCATAAGTCGGCAACCCAGTGATAGCGGCAAAATCCGTGGGAGTCACCGTCGCCTCCCCCCATCTGAAATGGAAAGTGTGGGTCGTATCCCACCAGTACTTGCTCAGCGCGACATACATGGACCTGCCCCTCGGCGTATCAGCTGTCGCAGCTACAGCACTGATAAACCCAGCCAACCCGGAGTCAAGCACCAGCTGCCACGGACTCCTCTCTCCCTCTCGAGCCACGTCCGGGATAATGTCCCACAATGCCTGCACCGCCTCAAAGGCACCCCGACTCTTCTGGTTATGAGTATTAACCGTCCCTGTCCCCTGCAGACAAACAAGACAGAAGCAACGTCAACAGAAGTGCACCAACGCATGTCAAAAGGATGCAATGCAGATACGGTTCTCATTCATTTCCTACGTATATTCAAATCATTTTGAAAACTCCATCGAATCCGGAACTTTCAAAACATTTCGAAAACTCCGTCGAATTCGGAACTTTCAAAATCTTTCGAAAACTCCGTCGAATCCGGAACTTTCAAAATCTTTCGAAAACTCCGTTGAATCCGGAACTTTCAAATTCTTTCGAATTTTTCGAAAATCTCGCTCCGTCCCGAATTAAAGCTACTTTAATTTTGGAAAATGCATCTAGACATTGAATTTTGCAACCAAAATTTTTATGTCATCCACCCATAGTGTCAATTGAACTACATCCTAGTCAATTTCGACAAAGGTTCATAGCAAAGTCAAAAGCCCCAATTCGGGCACCAAAATCCCTAAGTTCATTCCTAACAAATTTCTAACATTTAAAGAATGCACATTCTTAAAATTAATGGAATTTGTAGGAAACTTACTTGTCTCTTGATCCCATCCTTGGAGTTGTGTCTATCCACTACCAGAAAAAGGTCATTTAGCGACGGAAATTTCCGCCGCTAAAATTAAATTTCCGTCGCTAAAATAAATCACCGACGGAAAAATTCCGTCGGTGGTCCGCCGCTACCAGCTCGTCGCAGTGCTCCGACGGGTCAATTTCCGCCGCTATTTTTTTCTTTTACTGACGGAATTTAATTCCGCCGGTGAATTAATGGTTTCAGCGACGGAAAATTCCGCTGCTATATTAATTTAATTTAATTAAATTTTCATTTCGGCGTGAAATTTCCGTCGCCGTAATAAAAATTAATTTAATTAAATTAATTTCAGGCGGAAATTTCCGTCGCTTGTAATAAAATTTAAATTAAAATTAAATTATTTTATGGAAATTACCGTCGCTGAAATTATTTAATTTTAATTTAAATTTTATTACAGCGACGGAAATTTCCGCCGCTGAAATCAAAAATTAAATAAAAATTAAATGATTATAGCGGCGGAAATTCCGTCGCTGAAATTAATTTATTTAATTAATTTTTATTTCAGCATTAATTTCAGCGACGGAAAATTTCGTCGATTCTGAAAATAAATTTTAAAAAATAATTTAAAATATCAATAAACCAAAATTTTTGTACTGATATAACATTTCAATTTATAAAACTAAAACTATAAAAACTAAAATTCAAATATCAGCGTACCAAATAAAAACTAAATACCACCGTACCAATTCGGGAGGGGGAGAGGGGGGAGAGGGGGGAGAGGGGGGGAGGGGGGAGGGGGGGGAGAGGGGGAGAGGGGCGGAGCGGGAGAGGCGGGGAGGGGCTCCGCGGGTACCCAAATGTCTCAAATGTTTACAAACAAGTTTAATTTAATACAAAAATGTCTAAAAATGTCCGCAATCAACCTGGGGACGCTGGAAATTACCCCTGGAGTCCTGGCCGAGATGAGCCATCAACAGCGCCAATTGTCTTTGAGTCTCTGCATGTTGTCTTTGAATCTCGCATGACGTCGATCGTTCTCCTCCCGCATCTGCGTCTCGAACCGCCAGCATCCGCAAGCTTTGCCCGCTCGCGTTTCTCCTCCTCCAACGCAGCCTCCAGAGTGTCGACCCTCGGATCATGAAACGTGGCCGGGCTACATTTCGCCGACGGCCGGTCGACGCCGACGGGCATTGCCGCCCGTAATCCCCATCCCTAACACTCGGGCTCCTCTCCTTGGATGTCCCCGAGAGGTGACTCGTGCCAAACATCGAGCACGAAGGGGACGGGCTCGCTGAGGCGTTCCTTCGGGAACAACGGCGGCTTGATATGCAATGAAAAATAAAACAAACAATTATAATCATATACACAATGTAAGGTACATAAATAAATTTACATATTCAAAATCAAGTCATTTAATGATAGTTTACTTACAAAGGCATTAGCAGATCGATCGTCAACCCATTGCGGAGGTTGATCGAGGCGCCGTAGAATTCTCGAATATGGGTGCTAGCGTAAATATCCACAAAACCGATATTCGGACCATACTCCCTTTCCTATAAATAAAATAAGCGAGATTATTACTTTGAAATTGTATATATAAATGCAACATTTAAACCGATTTAAAAGCATGCATACACTACATTTACACTAAAACTATGGATTTCATAGCATCAACATTGGCTCCCTAGCCTAACATACGTACATAAACCTATTTAAAAGCATCCATACACTACTACATTTAAATTAACATACATACCATGCGGTCGTGATGCTCGGCGATCGTGAGCGTCCCCCGTATGCAACGCCGCCGACCCCGAGGAGTCTCGCTCTATTGGCCTTGGCCTCGTTCGGATATAGCCTTTCGCCGCAGCGACTCCCCAATATTCGCAAAATTGACCAAACACCTCATCGGTCATAAAAGTAGGACACAAGGGCTGTTCTCCCCGCCGCGAGCCGAGTAGTATAATAATTTTTCTTCGTGGTACCTATAAAAAATATGAATATCTCGTAAACATATAATGATGACATTATAAAATTAAAAGAGTATAATCATTGTTAATTAAACTAATTAAGGATAGATAAATATGTTACAAATAAAATCCTTAAATAGCTTGTGAGCCTCGCTCATCGAAAACATATCTAGCCGTCGCCTCGCCGATGTCCGGCGCCCAATAATATTTAGCCTATAACATATAATGATAACATTACAAAACTAAAAGAGTATAATCATTATTAATTATAACATTTTAATAACAAACTAACATTTAAGTTTTAAATAAAAACCATTAACACATTACCTTAAACTCATCCCACGCATCGTCCTTCCGCCTCTCGTGGCAATTTTTTCCAGCTTGGGCTAAAACTCGGTCATTTTTCGAGACCGCCAGCATTGCCCGATCTTAGTCCTGTGGTGGGGTATCCACCTACAAACCCGCCAAGTATATTTATACAATAACATTTTAACTTAAATAATGAATTATATATAAAGCAAAAAGGAACCAACTTATATCAAATTAATGAAGAGTTACTTACTGGTCATAAAGTGATGATATCTGACAAATATCCTCCCCTCAGAATCGGACAGCAGTCCGAAGTACTGGCCCCTGCAGGTGGAGCTAGTACTACCGCGTGAAGGGTCGACATCATCGCTACCGGATCGGGACGGTTGCGTCCCAGGAATCAATGTGTAAATAGGCTTAGTCTTCTTACCCTTGCCCTTTCTACTAGAACTCATACCTATTACTAAAAATATTAAAATATACAACTTTAACAATAGGAAACAATATATTCACAATACATCTAAAACTTTAAAGTTCTAATAATCTAAAGCATTCACAATACATATAAAACTTTAAACTATTAATAATATAAAGCATTCACAATACATATAAAAATTTAAAGTTCTAATAATCTAAAGCATTCACAATATATATAAAACGTACGGATATTAAAAATAATCTAAAGCATTCACAATACATATGAAACTTTAAAGTTCTAATAATCTAAAGCATTCACAATACATATAAAACTTTAAAGTTCTAATAATCTAAAGCATTCACAATACAATTTTAAACTTTAAACTATTATTAATCTTCGTCCCCATCATCATCACCGGACTCGAATTACTACAAAACTCGAGTTCTTCATCTTCGTCTTCGGACTCTGATGAATCAAACTCGGTTCCTCTTCCTCTTCCTCTTCCTCTTCCTCTTCCTCTTCCTCTCGATTCATCAATATCAATGTGCGCGAGATGACCTGAACGAGGCGGGGAGTTGGCAAATTCACTGGTAAGATATCCTCCTCGGGTTCATCAACATTTTGAGGAATATGAGTGACATCATCTAATGGATGATTAGCCGATGAAAAGTTAGGTGGCACCGGCATTTCATCCTCTTGATAGGGTGTTTCTAATGACGACTCCGCAGTTGTCGACGAGGGTAGGTTGTCAATCATGCTCCTAGCCTTGGTCATCCAAACAGCCCACAATCCGTCGGGTCGCTGACGAGGGTAGGGAGTCATGTATACGTGTTGTGCTTGAGATGCTAAGATGAAGACGTCGTCGCCATTATGTCCGGACGAGTCCTTTACATCGACGAGGTCAAATATGGGGTGCTTCTTAACACCTCGCACAAGCATCCCGCCAATCACAATTGAACAAGACAACACCGTTTCTACCCAAATACTCCACCTCGACTACTTCTTTCAGACGCCATAATAATCATTCCCTATAAGCTTCACACCGCTATTCCATGTCAATTTAGAGCCCCCGTAAGATTTGGTATGAAACACATAGCCATTCACGAAATAACCGTTGTATAAATGAACGTTCAAGTACGGAGATGATGCTAAATGTCTTAACCTCGCAGCTTTGGCATCACCCGGATGTTCAGCTATCTATAAGACAATATTGTAACCAATTTAATACAATTTTAAGATTGAATGTTTAAAGAAGTGTATAGAATAAATTTGAATGAAACGAAATATTTACATATTTCCTTAGCCAGTTTGGAAATTCTCTTCGTCCTAGTTGCGATGAGTTCTGGAGATAAATCCTGAGCTAAATCTTCAAACATTTTGCAATAGGGTTAAACAAGGCATTTCATATGCAGGTAATTAAACATGCATAATTTAATCGACGAGGCGTAAACATAACATCAATGACTTACTTGATATATTCCCCAACCTCGTCGCAGTTAAGAAGAACATACGTTTCGATCGCGGCAAACTCTTTAGCGGTTAACGTACGCGTACCAACCCGTTTGCCGAGCAACCGACTAGGGGATGAAAATACAGAGATGTTTCCCTTAGACGGAAAACCACCATCGTAATTGCGGCCAACCCTAGTCAATCTCGTATCAACATCAGGAGAAAAATATGTTCCGACAAAGGCAACAATCTCATCTATGATAACAGCCTCTAAAATTGAGGCCTCGACCATGGCCCTATTGCTCATCTTCCTTTTCAATTGGCCTAGATACCTAAAAGTCATTCGTAGATTAAAACATAAATAATGTTAAAGAAGGTATATTGTTAACGCTCAAATTATTTAGAAATAGAATAAATTCAATTACCTCTCAAATGGATACATCCATCTGTATTGAACTGGACCACCGACTCTAGCTTCGTATGCCAAGTGGACCGGTAAATGCTCCATAGAATCAAAGAATGAAGGAGGAAATATCTTCTCAAGTTTGCACAAAGTCACTACGATGCTCTCCTCAAGCTTTTTCATGTGATCAACACGCAGTGTGGTCGATGTTAACGCTCGGAAAACTCACTTAACTCTGTTAACGCCACCCAGATATTGTCAGGCAAGAGACCCCTGAGAGCAATCGGAAGTAGCCTATCCAAAGAAACGTGGCAATCGTGACTCTTCAAACCCTGCACTTTCCCCTCCTCTACATTGACACAGTTACCAATGTTAGACGCGTAACCATCCGGAAGCCTTAAATCCTTGAGCCATTTCAGGAGGAGGAGCTTCTTTTCCTTTGTAAGCACGTATTGAGCCATCGGTCTAACTGGTTTACCATTGACGTATACCAAGTCTAAGGCCGGCCGCTTACAGATTTCCTTAAGGTCCTTTCGAGCTTTTCGTTGTCTTTAGTTGTTCTCTTGAAATCCATCAACGTGTTAAAAACATTATCGAATACATTCTTCTCAATGTGCATCACGTCAATGTTATGTCGAATGAGATTTGTTTTCCAGTATGGCAGCTCCCAAAATATACTCCTCTTGATCCAGTTATGGGTAGTCCCAAACCCTTGTATTTTGGTCTTCGAAAACTTTTTCCCCCACCGAGGATCGGGCAATCTAGATACCTCCTCATAGACCGTGTCACCACTTAAACGAATCGGGGCCTCATCATGGTCAATCTTGTTCTTTTTAAACGCATTCTTCTGGGTCCTGAATGGGTGGTCCTCCGAAAGAAATTATCTATGGCAATCGAACCAACATGGTTTTCCAAAGTGCTTGAGCGTGAAAGACTTTGTGTCACTCATACAATATGGACAGGCTAACTTCCCGTTGGTGCTCCAACCTGATAACATCCCATATGCAGGGAAGTCATTAACTGTCCACATCAACGCAGCCTTCATGCTGAAATTCTCGCGCTTGAAAGCATCCCATGTTTTGACCCCATCCTCCCAAAGCTGTTTCAATTCGTCCATCAAAGGTCGGAGATAGACGTTAATGTTCCTCCCAGGGCTGTTTGGTCCAGGGATGAATAACGACAAGAACATGTAGGGATCACTCATACACAACCAGGGGAGAAGATTGTAGACAGTGGCTATAACCGTCCAATAAGAGTAAGATTTTGCCCCAGGATCAAACGGATTAAAACCATCAGAGCAGATGCATAACCGTATATTTCTTGCTTCAGACGCAAAGTCAGGATAAGTCTTATCAAAGTGTTTCCATGCCTCCCCATCACTGGGATGAATCAATACAGCCTTTTCACGCAAACTTTCCTTATGCCAACGCATTGCCTCTGCAGTAGAGATTTAGACGCGTAGAGGCGTTGCGGCCTTGGAATCAACGGCATGTAACGCAACCGCTTATGTGGTCTGTTTTTCTTGTGTTTTGAACTCCCTCCGATTTGGCTTATATCTACTTTGTCCGCAAATTGAACACTCGTCTTCTGTGAATCTTCCTTGTAGAATAGCATGCAGCCATTCTTACACGCATCAATCTTTTCATAACATAGCCCAATCGCCCAACCAACTTCTTTGTCTCATAAAAGTTTGTAACCATCTTATTCTCTTTCGGCAACATCCGCTTAATTGCTTTCATGATACGATTATAAGCGATCGGCTAATATTGCAATCAGCCTTTATGTTAAGGAGCTCAGCCACAGCCTCCAACACACTGATCTTGCAACCTGGATAGACCTTCTCTTTTGCAGAGTCCATAGCATCAATAAATTTCTTGGCTGCAGGGGTTGGTTCTTGCTGTTGGTTCTCTGACCAATCGAAGGAAGGATCGGCTGCATCCCTAACCATATCTTCCATATTCAAAGGTGGTTCTTCATTGTCCTGAATAATAGGTTCGGGTTCGGAGGTACATGAATATTCTCGGGGGGATTATTCGCAACATTTGTGCGCAATCTCAGCTCACCATGACGGGTCCACCGTTTGTACCCAACTTCAAACCCGTTATGCAAAAGATGTTTCTGAGTCTCGATCAAGCTTAGATACTTGACATTACAACACTTGTCGCATGGACACCTAATCTTACCATCCTTATCCATGTGACCGGTTTTATTTAATTGAGCAAATTCAACAAACCCCTTCAACCCTCTATAAAACTCAGGATTGATACCGCGTTGATTCGGCAACTTCCGCTTATACATCCAACTACGATCATCGTTAACAGACATCACTCCTGCATTGCAATCCATATATTATACGTACACTCAATTTAATCGACGGATTAAACAAAATTGGGATGTTAATAATTATTGGATTTCATAATATATTAACAGTTTAGAAGTAATTAACGTATTATCATTTCCTAAATTTGAATTACAAACTTAAAAGCAACACATATCTTCTTAAAATAAATATAAAGCTTCTAACTCATATTTAACAATATATTAACAGGTCTTCTTAAAGTGTCTAGGAACTCGTTCCCGCTCCCGAACTCGAATCTCTACTCTTCCTCCGCCTCGGTCCCCGGGAGGTCTTTGGTCTAGTGTATAGGGTATAGGGTATATGGTATAGGGTATAGGGTATAGTGTATAGGGTATAGTGTATAGTGTATAGGGTATAGGGTATAGGGTATAGGGTATAGGGTATAGGGTATAGGGGTATAGGGTATAGGGTATAGGGTATAGGGTATAGGGGTATAGGGTATAGGGGTATAGGGTATAGGGTATAGGGTATAGGGGTATAGGGTATAGGGTATAGGGTATATAGGGTATAGGGTATAGGGTATAGGGTATAGGGTATAGGGTATAGGGTATAGGGTATAGGGTGTAGGGTATAGTGTATAGTATATAGGGTATTAGGTTTAGGGTTTATAATTTATTTATTTTTTCAAAAATAATATTTATTGACTCATATTTATTTTTTTGAGAGTAATTTAAAATAACTTTCATATTTTATATAAATAAAAATAATGGCATTATAAAATTAAAATTAATAAATATTTATGATTTATTTATTTTTTCAAAAATATCATAAATATTTATGATATTTTAATGTTTTTTAGTTTGTTATTTTGTTAATTAGTTCTAAAAATAAACAAAAATTACATTTTATTATCAGCAACGGAATATTTCCGTCGCTGATAAATAAAAAAATATTAAATTATCAGCGGCGGAAATATTCCGTCGGTGTTTAATAAAAAAAAAAACATTTAATTTCACCGTCGAAAATATTCCGTCGGTGTAATATTTCAAAAAGAAAAATAAAAAATATTTTAATTTCACCGTTGAAATATATCCGACGCTGATAAATAAAAAAATAATAAAATGATATATTTTCACCGGCGGAATAATTCCGTCGCTGATAAAGATTTAGCGGCGGAATATTCCGTCGGTAAATCAACCGCCAAATTAGCGGCGGAAATAAACGAATATTCGAGGAATATTCGTTTTAGCGGCGGAATTTAGCGGCGGAATTAAATTCCGTCGCTAAATTTGACGCCAAAATAATTCCGACGCTAAAGTCTATATTCCGCCGCTATTTAGCGACGGAATATGTCCGTCGCTGTTAATTCCGTCGCTAAATGACCTTTTTCTGGTAGTGATCCCTCGCCGGATAAAACTCCGCCGGATTCAATGGAAGAGTAGTGGTTCGAATGGTCCGAACCAACCGTGTTCTTTCGTCATCGGTCCTTCCGTGGCGAGCCATTGGTCCTCCTTCACCCTCCATAGCAAATTTCCTTCACAAATTCGAGCAAACCTTGCAATTTGGGTTGGATTTTTCTCCCTCCTCTCTCTCCTTCTCGCCGGAATTTATGAAAGAAAATGGCTTTTCTTTCTCCTGCCTTGGTGCTGATAAGGGCATTTTCAATTTCAGTAAAAGTCCGGCCGGACTCTTACTGCACCAGGAAAAGATTCCTTCCATTTTGGTTCCTCAACTTTTGGCAATTCCAATTTTACCACTTTTGGCTCCCAAAAGTGTAAAATTTCCCCCAGTTAGACATTTCTAACACCCCATCCCCCGAGGATAAATCAAAGTTAGTTTTCACTAACGCTCGTCTCCTGACGTTAAAATTCCAGCTTGACATTTGACATTCAAACGTTCAACCATGTCTCCGGACATTCCAAGTTACTATTCCGTCTCCTGACGTTAAAATTTAATAATGGTCTTCACCATTAAATCCTTAATCGCGACCTTTCACGGTCCGATTTCAACTCTCAATCGCGACCTTTCACGGTCCGATTTCAACTCTCATTCGCGACCTTTCACAGTCCGATTTCAATTCTCAATCGCGACCTTTCACGGTCTGATTTCAACTCTCAATCGCGACCTTTCACGGTCCGATTTCAATTCTCAATCGCGACCTTTCACGGTCCGATTTCAATTCTTAATCGCGACCTTTCACGATCCGATTTCAATTCTCAATCACGACCTTTCACGGTCCGATTCAAGTCTCAATCGCGACCTTTCACGGTCCGATTTCAATTCTCAATCGCGACTTTTCACGGTCCGATTCAAGTCTCAATCGCGACCTTTCACGGTCCGATTTCAATTCTCAATCGCGACCTTTCACGGTCCGATTCAAGTCCTCAACCGCGACCTTTCACGGTCCGATTTCAAAGTCTCAACCGCGACCTTTCACGGTCCGATTCCAATCCTCAACCGCGACCTTTCACGATCCGATTCCAATCCTCAATCGCGACCTTTCACGGTCCGATTCAAGTCTCAATCGCGACCTTTTACGGTCCGATTTCAACTCTCAATCGCGACCTTTCACGGTCCGATTTCAATTCGCAATCGCGACCTTTCACGGTCCGATCCCAATTCTCAACCGCGGCCTTTCACGGTCCGATTTCAATCCTTAATCGCGACCTTTCACGGTCCGATCTCAAGTCTCAATCGCGACCTTTCACGGTTCGATCTCAAGTCTCAACCGCGACCTTTCACGGTCCGATTTCAAAGTCTTAATCGCGACCTTCCACGGTCCGATTTCAATCCCCCATCTCGACCTTTCACGGTCCCATCTCAAACAGTTAATCCTGACCTTCGCGGTCCGACCTCCACTCTCTTATCGAGACCCTCGCTGTTCACCTCACCGGCAACAGCAATAAGCCTGAACCCCAAGGCACGAACGCCTTGCAACAATCCCTCTTCGGCCATCCTCGTAAGCCCGAACACCTTTTCACTTCAACAAGTGAACATTCATCTCCCCGGCCGCCAGTCGTAAGCCCGATCGTTCCACCTCACCGGCAACAGCAATAAGCCCGAACCCCAAGGCACGAACGCCTTGCAACAATCCCTCTTCGGCCATCCTCGTAAGCCCGAACACCTTTTCACTTCAACAAGTGAACATTCATCTACCCGGCCGCCAGTCGTAAGCCCGATCGTTCCACCTCGCCGGCAAAGAATAAGCCCGAACCCCAAGGCACGAACGCCTCGCAATAATCCCTCTTCGGCCATCCAGTAAGCTCCGAACGCTCATCCCCGGCAGGATAAAAGCTGCAACAGCACAAGCCCAGACCCAAGGCACGAACGCCTCGCGCATCGCAACTCCGGTTTGAGGCGCCACACGCCCTCGAAGGTTTCGTGGAAGTCCTGTGTTCGAGACGCCTCCTCAACAGCTCTCCATTCAGGTACATGTACCTCGTGAATGGTCTCATCCAGTTTAGACGCCTCCTATCAGTCTCGCTGTGTCAAGGTCCCCATGCGCGGCCTTGCCCTTTTCGAACTACGATCGGCTTGATTCCCGCTCGGGATACGTAGGAATCCTTTTCGCTAAGGGTCCAGCCAGCTGACCGCCCAGGTCTCCTTCAAAGTAAGGCATCCCGATTTGGATCCTTATCTTTTTTCAACGACCCACCTCCTTCGGAGGGAGACGTCGGCGAGGGCTAACTGTAAGTACCCAAATCCGGATCGTCCAAATCCGTCGGAAAGTTAACCGAAATCCGTTAACCGGCCCGCTCCAAGTTAACCGGAACTCGCAAACTCCCCTGCTGCCGTGCCAACGAGACGTCCCGGATCGCCCGCGTGCATCTCGACGCCGAACCGTACTTAACACGTGTCGTCACACGTAAAGAACGGCTTTCCCGAAAAATGCATTTTTGGCACTTTCCTGGCGTTTCTGACATTTCTGACGTTATTTTAAAAATGGACAAAACCGGATCGGGGACAAAATCCCACATGGCCGGTGACTCAGTAGGGGCACTTGGCAGCCATGCCACCTCCTCTAGTCACCCTTCAATCAAATTCAAAGGGAAAAGACCAAAATATCCCTGATTTGCAAGCCTAGTCCGGCCGGACTCCCGTGCACTTTTCCCCGAAATTGCCCGACAAGTCCCCCAGATTTCCAAAATACCCAAAAACCCCCTGGATTCAGGCCAAGTCCGTCCGGACTCCTACTGCAATTTTCACCTATAAATAGAAGTTGCTGTCAAAGGCAAAGGAGACAGAATTTTTACACCAAAAAATCACCACCCCCACGGCCTAAGCAGTTTTTACCCCTCCCGAGCTCCCGTTCTGTCTCGATTTGCGTGAAACCTTCGTATTTCGATCAAATACGCCCCTTACAACTTCGAAACAACCTTTCGAATCACTTTCCGCGTCCCGTACACACCTCCCGAGCCAAAGGAGTCAACCCTAGCCATAGGTATAACTCCCTCTCTCTAAATCTCCCGTTCCGTCTCGGTTTACGCGCCAGTCGCTATAACCGTTTCGAACGTCGTTATCAAAATGTAGACGCCTCCGTCTAACGGGGTCCAATACGTTTTAGCCCCTCGATCCTCTTCTCTTTCCATAAGAGAAGTAATCGCGGGTTAAAACGGCGTTCCGACCCCGTTCCGTTTGTTTTTATTGTCATTTACCAATTCCGGATCGATCGATCCGTTGATCGTTATTTAATTTCCGTCATTTACAAATCCGAGCCGATTGGCCTCGTCGATCGTCATTTACAATTCCGAGCCGTTTGGCCTCGTTGATCGTCATTTACAATTCCGAGCCGTTTGGCCTCGTTGATCGTCATTTACGAATCCGGATCGTTTGATTCCGTTGATACCGCACTTTAAATACTGTCATTTACAAAGTCCGACCCGTTTGGATCGTGATAGTATTTACTTTTCAAAGTCCGAGTCGCAACCCGATTCGTTGATCGCATATCATTTAATACGCATTTTTCCCGTAAAAATCGTTAACAATGTAATGCACGGTTCAAAACCGGAGTTCGTCCGTCGAACTCTCCTTCAAAACGCGCGAAATGACGTTCGGCCTCCGAACGCTCATCTTCAAACTCAAAGCCGCCATTTGACACTTAAAATCATTTAATACGCATTTTTCCCGTAAAAATCGTTAACAATGTAACGCTCAGTTCAAAAAACCGGAGTTCGACCTTCGAACTCCTTTTCAACTCAAAGTCGACGTTTGCCACGCAAACGCTCATTTCAAACTCAAAGTCGACGTTTGCCATGCAAACGCTCATTTCAAACTCAAAATCGACGGTTGCCATGCAAACGCTCATTTCAAACTCAAAATCGACGTTTGCCACGCAAACGCTCATTTCCGTCTCAAAACCGACGTTTGCCACGCAAACGCTCATTTCAAACTCAAAACCGACGTTTGTCATTCAAACGCTCGTCTTTTCAAAAGTCACCTAATCAAACGTTTGTCATTCAAACCAAGATTATGCTTGTCATTCAAGCCCCCATTTCAAAAGACACACACACACACACACGATTTCGAGAAAGGTAGAAAGACTCGTCATGCGAGGCGTTTCGGGCGATCTCGTAATACTCTACCCGAAATGTAACTTGACCTTCGAACCTAACAATCTCTGGTACAAAAAAGCTTTTTACTCGTTTTTGCTGCCAATAAAAATGATCCCTTTTTTCAAAGCCTTTTCCTAAGTTTTTGCTACCAATAAAAACGACACATTTTCACAATAGCCGTTTCTCAACGTTTGGGCTCAAAATACAAAAACCGCGTGGCGACTCCTCATTTTGTTCCTTCCCATGAAGCGAGGTCTCAGACACCAACCCCTCCGCGAAAGACAACCGCCTTTTCCGTGCCCCGCGCGCGTGAAAAAGATCGGGTAATTTCAATACCTAGGAGGTCATTCCGCGCCATCTCTGTCTCTCTCTCAGTCCGAGATTAGGGGTCCTCCCCGTAGAGTCAAACAATCCAGCAGCTCTCAGGGCTTCATTCGCCCGTGCTTCGGCTCGAATCTCCTCCCTTCGAGTCTGCAAAAGGGGACCTCTCCCCGTCAGTCGGTCAACTCTAGTCTTGTAGTCAAACAAAGTGTCTCCTGTAACATCCTAAGGGTCAGATCAGGCTTCAGCACTCCTAAGGCAATAGCTACTACGGCAATTGGGCCCCAGAATTGCTTCATGCCTGCTCCCCAAAACCACTTGGGACAGCCAAACGCGCTGCTCATACCAAGCCAGGTACTGGGTCATCAATACGACATTCTCCCGACATCTAAGGAGCACCACGGGAGGGAAAGCGGAATACTTCCATACCTTCAAGAAATATAAAAGAGCACCTGGAGTTGCCATACAGAGAGGAGCCACCTCCGCAGTGGCAAGGTCGTCCCAGCCCAACAAAGGCTCTTGCTTCATCCCGAACTGGCGGGAAACAAGCGACGGAATATAGAAGGAGGACCAAGACAAACCTGGAACTCTGACAACATAGGACCCTTCCTGAAAGGCCCTCCTAGTCTCATTCCCCCAGTGCGGAACCCACCAACGGATCTGATGCGTACCAAGCTGTGCCATCCACCTCTCCCAGGCGGATTGATCCATATCCAATACAAGAGGACGCTGAGCAAATGTCCACGGGCTAAACGACGCTGGAGCCTCACGCATAGCCTGAAGTCTCTCTCGCAGCCACAAGGTGAGCAAAACGGGACTTCCCCCTTGTAAAAACCTATCCCCAGTCGCCAGACGGTCAATACCGTGAAGAGTCTCACCCAACACCAACGGGACAATATCCTCTCCAGCTCCGCAGTGCCCTACCACATCCAGCAAAGTACCGTCACATACCCCAAGGGAGCTGACCATGAAAAGCGTTGCTATCACGCACAAGGAAAATGCATCCCACGAGACATCACTCTCACCATCAATCATAAATCTCTCCGGCAACGCAGAAATGTCAATATGACCCGAATCAAGGATCATGCTCTGCACTTCTCCCAACGAAGTTCGAAGAAAGCATGCAAGCTTCACGCTCACGGCAGCACCGCCAATCAAAGGAAGCGAGATGGCCTCGACCTCCGGTCCTCCCATCAAAGCCCGAAAATCCTCGAAAGTGGGTGTCACTTCATTATAGGAGAAGCAATACACATGCCTCCTAACATCCCAGAACTTCGCGGCAGCCCGCAACAATTCCCAATCAGGAACCAACTCCTTAAGGGACCAAACCGAGCAGAGTCGAAACCTTACCTCGAAAGCCCACCTCTGATGCCTCATACGGTGTCGCATCCACATTTTCAGCCGCTCAAGGAAGTATGCTTGCCGCTCCTTCAAAAGCCTCGACAAAACTCTTGGAACATACGAAGAATCCATGGCAAAAATGGAGGTTCCTAGAGAAAACGGGGAAGAAAGCTCGAAAGGACTGCAAATGGGAAGTGGGGAAAGTCCAGATATCCGGAAAACACTTATCCCTTCCCAAAAGCAAAGGAGATCCGTACGGACCTCTTTTCATCCCAAGTTGGTCCTTACGGACCTTATTGCACCATGGTCCCACGTTTCCAGCAAACAGTACAACAGCCACTGTTCCCAGCAGGACCTTGGTCCAAACTGCCCAAATTCTGGCCAAAGCCATTTTCGGCAAGCATATGCTACCCACAAACGCACTCCCAGCTCACGTGGCATGCACAAATAATAAGCTAGCAACAATTCCTAGGACAATTCACGGGAATTACAAAATACGGCATTAAATCTTAAAATAAAATACTTTGTTGTGCAAATACAAGTGTTTTATTACAGGTACCCATAATATCTGTTGCTAAACAAAAAAAGAGAAAGGAGATATGGAAAGAGGGAAAGCAAATGAGCCCTAATCCGAATCTTCATCATCATCATCACCAAGCGAGAAGTCAGGTACCTCGACAAACTCGCCAACCACACCCTCATCATCAGAATACTGAACCCCCTCCTGGGGTGGGTACTCAAAATACTCCGAAGGGTCAAACCTGGCAAAAGGATCAAAGAAGGAAGGCTCAGACGAACTCTCTCCCGGTGCCTCCTGCGAAGGCCAGAACTGGTGAAGGATCGGCTGCCTCTGGACTCCCGAAGACGTCCCTGCATCCATGCTATGCCACCCCCGAACGGGTCCCTCCAACTGCTGCCCTGGCTCAGCCCTCGGTGGAGGAACATCCACAGAATGCCTCGAAGGCATCGGCTCGTACGCCGGCACACGCCGCGAAGACCTGGAAGATAGCTTCCCCTCCAATTTCTTCGCAAAGGACCGCATCGCCACATAACGGCGGGTCAGCATGTCATAGGCTCTCCCCGAGACCTGCACAAACAAACAGCCAAAGAAACGCTCAGCTAAAGAGATACAGGCATATAAAAAGAGAAAAATACAAAAAAGATGCCAAGAGGAAAAAGAGTAAGCACACTCACCGGCATATCCGGGTCAACCCGATAGGCAGCAGGAGCCTGCTCGGGGATGGGTACAGACACCCTCCACCTAGACGAATCCCCACGAACATATGTGAAGTCCGGCCCAGGCACCGGAACATCTGGGGGACGCGACGGGCCATCCCACCTCTCCCTCGCCAACACCTGTGGCGTCCTCAGCTTCCTCCTAACGAAGGCCCCATACTCCTCTCCATACAAAACAAACTCATCGGCACTCACGCCGCTCAGATATCTCTCGTGCTCCAGCACGTCCATGTCACAGGAATCCATCATCCCAAAAGGCGGGTCCCTTGGAGCCATGGGGAGCATACCTGGGCCATACTGCCAGAAGACCCTCTCCCCCAAATATATGACATCGTAGGTCAGGCCCCGCAGCATCTTCCTCTGCGCCGTCACCACGGGACCACCCTCAAACTCGTTATCCCCATACCGAGCCCAAGGGTACAGATCAAACTCCATGGGGATATCTCTCCCAGGTGCTCCTGCACATCCCCGTAAGCGATGGTGAGCTTCCCCCTACTAGTCCTCCTCCTCCTCAACGGACGGTCCCAGCCCAACATAGCAGGATAGGCCGCTATGGCCTCAGCATCTCGATCCCACGGAAAGTACCGGAAGATCTCATAGAACCATACCTGCGACAAAAGCAGAAAAGGCTCGGTGCGAAAGAAAACGGTGAAATGACAAATTGCTAAATCAAAAACAGCAATAAACTCATACCTCCAAAGTGAAATCAAAGTAGCCCAAAGAACTGGCCACGCCTCGGCTAAACCGGTCCAAAGAAAAATAAAGCCCGGCCAGGCCCGCCTCGCCCCAAGCTATCTTACTAACCCTCTCCAAATCCACCAGACTCTCCAGCAGAGGAAAAGGAGCCACGGTAGCGTGATTCGAGAACAGAGTCTCAGAAAGGGCAAACCACAAAAAGGAGCGTGCCAGCTGCTCCGCCGTCACCAAGCCGGTACCACGGCGATAGGCCCCAATATTGGCCAAAATCTGCATCTCTACGTCGCTGTATAGCATGCCCAGGCCCTTGCGAGGAAGAGGCGCAAAGCCCAACAGCTCAGCCAGCACCCCATCGGACATCCTGTCCCTCCACCGCACTGGCCCTCCTTTGAAGGAAAGCCCGGTGATAGCAGCAAAATCGGTGGGAGTCACCGTCACCTCACCCCAGCTCAAATGGAAGGTGTGGGTGGTATCCCACCAATACTCGGACAAGCCCAGGAAGATACTCTTGTTCTTCCTCGTATCCAAAATCTCGGCCAGGTTCTCCACGAACACGTCCAAGCCGGAAGTGAAGACTAGCCTCTTAGGGCTCGGCCTGCCCTCCCTAGAGATGTCCGGCAACTGCTGCCACAACTCCACTACAGCCTCGACCGACCCCCGAGACTTCATCTTTTTGGCTTTCCCAGACAAAAGCCCCTCATCCTGCAGGTAAACACAGCAAAGGTACGTCAGTCACAGTACTTAATGCAAAATACCAAAAGGAAACCAAAGCATAAAAAAGTCTGTCCCAACACGGCAAAACAAAAATAACCTGTCATAAAACACGGCACACATTGCACACAATTTTCACATGTAACCCGTCACAAAACACGGCACGCATTGCACATAATTTTCCCCATGCAGTCCGTCACAAAACACGGCACATGTTAGTCAAATATATGTTTAGATTTAGAATTGCTTAATCCTAATCATAACAAGCATTAATGTGGACCACTAATTTAATTAGATCAAGTAGAATTTTTCTATGTATGTTAGGTCCCCTTAGTGCATGTGCCAGTGGTTTTATTATGTAATTCTCTCAAGCCTTGAAGACTTGAAGACCTGAGAATTTCCACCAAGCATGTGAGTTACCTGTTGAAGCTGTCTTATCGGTTGTCACCTTTAACCGGTATTCATGCCTTACCGGCCACCTTATCTTACCTAGCCAATATCTCCCTTGCCGGTTAAGGCTTGCTCATCAAGCTTCCCTTGGTTAGCCGATGCATTAATTGCTTCCAATAACCCAGCCATCAACTTTAGCTCAAGTTGGTAAAGCAAGCATGCTGACATGACATCTCTGCAACAAATCAGTACCTTCTGAGAGAATGTCAAGTAACCAGTACTCACAGCGCCCCAACTAATCTGTGGAAATCCTCTCTATCCAATCTCAGGCATTTAATGCAAGGATCTTCTCATTTAATGCCTGCCAGTCCAAGTCATCATTTCAACCTCTTCAAAGACAACGGCTCCTTTTCAAAGTTCACTATAAATAGTTTCCTCGGAGCATTGAAGAAGGTTGGTGCATTTATGATCCTTGAGAGTGAGCTGCTCTGAACTACCAACCTGCAAATCCACTAGTTCAAAGCATTCAAAGCAAGTCCCCTTATTCACTAGACATCTCTGTAGGACTTAAACACTGAGCACCTCAATCAATACTGTAGTGTTCTCTTACTAGATTACTCATGGAATACATTGATTGATTCACACACAACACCCTAGAGAAATCAGCTCAACTTGTGAGCACATCTCTAGAAAACACCTGGTCTTTATTGTAGCACGATCCGTTAGTGGTCACCTTTATTTTGGCAGCCTTCAATCATTGGCTTGCAACTTGTAATAGGTAGGATCCATTAATACAGTAGTGCACTTTCACAAATCCAAGTTCTGACCAAACTTGGTAGAGGACGTAGCAGTTATTTAACACTGTGAACCTCTTCAAACAATGTGTCATTTCCTTGAGTGTTTGTTTATTTCTTGTTGTGTAGTAGTAACTGGTTGACAATCTCTCAACTGGTCACTACCTATTGACTCAACTTACTGCTTAACTTGTTTGTCTTACTGGAAGATAAAATTTGTCCTTGTCATTGTTGCATGAGTTTTTGACTTACTGGCTGTTAAATTTACCTTACCGGTTTTATCCGCTGTGCAAAATCAATTTACCGGTTAGCCATTGCATTATTTCAAAGTCTAAAAGTTTTCATCAAAAAGTTTTGAACAGGCTATTCACCCCAACCCCTCTAGCCTGATTCCTACCATTTGGGACCTAACAGCACACACTATACAAATTTTCTCAACAGAGGGATTAAGCCCTACACGACACATTTTCAAAAGACCCGTCACAAAACACGGCACACATTGCACATAAACCCCCCACAAAGTCCGTCACCAAAAAAACACCGCACACACTACATGACACATTTTCAAAAGAAAAGTCCGTCCCTACACGACACATACTTTCAGACAAAAACCATCACAAAACACGGCACACGTCACATTTTTCACAAAATTTGTCCCTACATGACAATTTTTTCACAATGTACACACAGAAATAGTATAAGGTACAAAACATCAAAGCATGCATTTCAAATAAGGCACTTTATTTTTACAAATAAGAGCTAATCTCCACATTTTTGCATAAAATTCACATACCCACAATTCTTACATGCTCAATTTCAACAACTCATCGCAAATTTCACAAAAAGCATGGCAAACAACAAAAGCCCCAAATACGCGAAAAACTAAAACCTAGTTCTAGCATACAACAATTCAAGCAAGAAATCAAGATTAAATTGATTTCTTACCTCCCCGAAGGCCCTATCTCGCAAGTTGTACACCTCGGGATTCGGATACAACACATCCGGGTTCCTCGACGAAGGCACAAAGGAAGTGCAATTCCTTTAAAGGTCCGCCCTTTGCTCAATCGCCTCTTGGCCCCGTTGACGACGACCTCTCGCCCTTTCCGCCATTGACAAGCAATTCAAGCTAAATGTGGAGGATTTTCTAAGGAATTTTGGAGCAAAAATGGAGTTTTCTTCTTCTCTCTCTCGTCTGTTCACGAACTGGAAGGGGAAAAGATGGTGAATGCCTCGGTGCTGAAGCTGGTCAAAACCTGGGGATTTTAAAAAATCAAAAAGGTCTGTACGGACCTCTTTGCAGAGAGAGAAGATCCGTACGGACCTCCTTGCATTTTAGGGACAAATTACTTCTTTGCCCTTATAATCTTTTCCCCTGGCTATCCAAAGGCCTATTTCAACATATTCAATGCAGTTTAGTCCTTAACCCAACAAAAATAACCCCGGCCGTCATCGTAAGCCCGAATTTCGCCCACTAAACGGCAACACCAACACTGGCCGTCATCGTAAGCTCGGATTTCGCCCACTAAACGGCAACACCAACCCCGACCGTCATCGTATGCCCGGATTTCGCCCACTAAACGGCAACACCATCCCCGGCCGTCATCGTAAGCCCGGATTTCGCTCACTAAATGGCAACACCAACCCGGTCGTCATCGTAAGCCCGAATTTTGCCCACTAAACGGCAACACCAACCCCGGCCGTCATCGTAAGCCCGGATTTCGCCCACTAAACGGCAACACCAACCCCGGCCGTCATCGTAAGCCCGGATTTCGCCCACTAAACGGCAACACCAACCCCGGCCGTCATCGTAAGCCCGGATTTCGCCCACTAAACGGCAACACCAACCCCGACCATCATCGTAAGCCCGGATTTCGCCCACTAAACGGCAACACCAACCCCGACCATCATCGTAAGCCCGGATTTCGCCCACTAAACGGCAACACCAACCTCGTCCGTCATCGTAAGCCCGGATTTCGCCAACTAAACGGCAACACCAACCCCGGTCATCATCGTAAGCCCGAATTTCGCCCACTAAACGGCAACACCAACCCCGACCGTCATCGTAAGCCCTGATTTCGCCCACTAAATGGCAACACAAACACCGGCCATCATCGTAAGCCCGAATTTCGCCCACTAAACGGCAACACCAACACCAGCCGTCATCGTAAGCCCGGATTTTGCCCACTAACTGCAACACAAACCCCGGACGTCATCGTAAGCCCAGATTTTGCCCACTAAACGGCAACACAAACACCGGCCGTCATCGTAAGCCCGGACCTCGCCCACTAAATGGTAAGACAAGCGCAAAAGGAGCCAGCGCCTCCAAGCACAAATCCCAAGGTACAAAATGCCTCCAAAATGCCAAACGGCGAATCAACCACCTGCCATCAAAGTAAGCCCGGAGTCACCTTCTCAGCGGACAAAGCCCCTACGAGGCCTCATATCCCCAGCAGATGAACACCGGCAGTCATCGTAAGTCCAACCTTTCCCCCAGTGGACAAAACAGGAGGCATTCACGCCTCTCACAATCAAAGCACAAGGCAGTCACGCCCCCGCAAACCGCAGCCAGAAGACAAGTCAAGTCCTCATGCACGACAAAACCGCAGTCAGAAGACAAGTCAAGTCCTCACGCACGACACAACCGCAGCCAGAAGATAAGCCAAGTCCTCGCGCACAACACAACCGCAGTCAGAAGACGAATCAAGTCCTCACTCACCATATCTGCAGCCCGAAAGGCTCTAAACCACTCGGTCCGGAATACCGTATAAACCTCCCACATCAATATCCGCAGCCCGAAAGGCTTTAAACCACTCGGTCCGGAAGACCGTATAAACCTCCCAAATCACTATCACCAGCCCTGAAGGCTTTAAATTACCCGATTCGGAAAAACGTAAAATTTCCATCTCAGGACGCCACCACGTCCTCACAGTCGACCTCGGCGGTCACACGACACCTCAGGGCACCACCACGCCTGCCTACACACACAATTTCACGACCTCTGAACTAGAACCAGGCTTGATTCCCGCTAGGGATACGTAGGAATCCTATCACAGGGTCCAGCCAGCCGACCTATACGGTCACCCAGGACGCCACCACGTCCTTACCATCGACCTATACGGTCACCCAGGACGCCACCACGTCCTTACCATCGACCTATACGGTCACCTAGGATGCCACCACGTCCTTACCATTGACCTATATGGTCACCCAGGACACCACCACGTCCTTACCATCGACCTATACGGTCACCCAGGACGCCACCACGTCCTTACCATCGACCTATACGGTCACCCAGGACGCCACCACGTCCTTACCATCGACCTATACGGTCACCCAGGATGCCACCACGTCCTCACAACTGACCTATACCATCACCCAAGATGCCACCACGTCCTTACCATCGACCTATACGGTCACCCACGACGCCACCACGTCCTCACAACTGACCTATACGTTCACCCAGGACGCCACCACGTCCTTACCATCAACCTATACGGTCACCCAGGATGCCACCACGTCCTTACCATCGACCTATATGGTCACCCAGGACGCCACCACGTCCTTACCATCGACTTATACGGTCACCCAGGACGCTACCATGTCCTTACCATCGACCTATACGATCACCTAGGATGCCACCACGTCCTTACCATCGACCTATACGGTCACTCAGGACGCCACCACGTCCTTACCATCGACCTATACGGTCACCTAGGATGCAACCACGTCCTTACCATCGACCTATACGGTCACCCAGGATGCCACCACGTCCCCACAACCGACCCACACGGTCACCCACAGGATACCATCACGTCCATACACAGAGCTTCAGTCAGAGGACATCTCACGTCCCCGTACACAACAACACTCACCCCACACACGAACTATGATCAAGCTTGATTCCAGCTAGGGATACGTAGGAATCCTATCACAGGGTCCAGCCAATCGACCTAAACGGTCACACAACAGGACATCGCCATGTCCTCATGAACCGACCTACACGGTCACTTCCTCTCCCAGCACGCGATCCAGATCAGGACCCTTATCTTATAGACGACCCCATTTCCTCCGTAAGTGACATCGTCGAGGGGCTTCTGTAAGTACCCCAATCTGGATCACCCTCCTCCGAGCACACGGGAAATACCGCAGACTCACACAAACGCAGTCTCGAATACCCATAACCCTCAAAAATCACAAAACCACCAACCAAACCAAGGGAGGGACCTTTCTGGAACAAAAAAGGACAAAAGGACATTTGAGGAATTATGCAAAAAAAACAGAGATGATCCGTACGGACCTCTTTGTTATCATAATTACTGAATCCTCTTAAAGTCCAACTTATTCCCTCAAATCCAGGAAGTCATAATTACTGGAATACCTTGGAGGTCCGTACGGACCTTTCTGCATGCAAGGATGTCCGTACGGACCTTCTTGTTACCAGACACCATCATTTTGAAATCCTCTTAAAGTCCACATTATTCCCTCAAATCCGGGAAAACCAAAATGTTGGATTTCATGGAAGGTCCGTACGGACCTTCTTGCACAAATCTGAGGACTATAAATAGAGGGCTCCCCTTCCCTCATTTTACACATCTCCCTCTTCTCTCCTCTCCCCCAGTCTTCAGGAACCCCTCTAAGTTCTTTTGAGGCATTTTCGGCCCCTTTCGGATCCTTCCGAGGCCTTCCGAGCTCCCTTGTGGTGCTCCGAAGCCTCTCCGAGCGCTCCCGCGATGCTCCCGCGCTGCCCCAAGGCACTCTCGAGGTACTCTGAGGCCCCTCTTGGTACTCCGAGGCCTTGCCTGGTCTTTCCTGAGGCGTCCCAACTCTTTTCGAGTCAAACCGACGATTCCGGCTCACGGCGAACCTCTGCCCGAGTGACCCCTGCCATCCCAACGCATGCCGAACCTCTGCCCAAGTGATCCATGCGATCCCAACGCACGCCGAACCTCTGCCCGAGTGATCCCTACGATCCCAACGCACGCCGAACCTCTGCCCGAGTGATCCCTGCGATCCAAACGCACGTCGAAACTCTGCCCGAACGATCCCCGCGACACACGCCGAAACTCTGTCCGCAGACAACCGGCTCATCCCGAAGCACTATTCCTTCCTCAAACACTATTCCCCCGCGGAAGACAGACACGAACCAATATTGGTAAGGCTTCCTTCCTACACTATTTCAATACATTTCAATAAGCAGTGTACAATGTAGACATCTGACACAGCATGCATTTTTAAAAGCACATATACACACACATAACATTTAAAGAATAAGGGGTACCGAAAGACTCATTTTTACGAGGCGGCTCGGGTGAGCTCTAATATTCTAATATTCTCTTCCCGAGGAGTCATCTGACCTCCGAACTCAAAATCTCATCACACAAAAATAGTTTATTTTTAAACTGATGCCCTTTTTCAATGTTTTGGGCTTAATAAAAATGGCGTGGCGACTCTACAAAGCAAACACACAGCGAGACACCTCCAACGCAGTGGAATGCCAGATGCCGGGGCGCGATCGCGCTGCCTCTTGGATCCGGGTAATTTCAGATACGTAGGAATCCTTTCTCAAAAGGTCCAGCCATCCGATCTAATCAATCATTTTTCACCATCTGCCATATCCCCAACCGCTCATTGGGATTGGGTCCTTCTTGTCGACAACATCACTTCTTCCATAAGTGATGTTGCCGAGGGGCTTTATGAGTACGCCAATCCAATTCGCGACCCTTTATAGGTGCATTTTAATATGATAAAATTGCATTAGGGGCATTTTGGTAAATTTCTGGTCCATTTCGAGACTTTCAGAAACTTTTTATAAGTTTCTTGCGAAGGAAGTACTTTTAAGTATTTTTCTTAGGCAAAAGGACCTATAAGGTATTATTCAGTTTGGACCTATTGGGAATTAGTTTGAAATGTTCCAGAACCAGCTTTTGGCGCCAGAAACGGTTATTGGCTTGCTTGGTCGTGCAACATCTCGAGCCATGGAAAATGGAAGTAGAAGGTCATGCGACACAACTCACCCATCATCAGCAGCCTATAAATAAGACCCTACCCCTCTCATATCTGGATCCCCTTTTCTCCATACTGTTACTCTGCCCATTTGTTTACATACCACACACTCCAAAACACACACAAACCTTCTCTCTCTCTCATACCCAATTCCCTCCTTCTCTCCTTCAACCCAATTCAACCCATACACCACCATTAGATATCCAATTCACCACCACTCTCGAGTTCAATTCAGGCCAGAAGCTGTGTTGAAGGGTTCTGTACCTGACTTGGGTATAAAATTCGTGGATCTACAAGGGTAACCACTCCATCCCTCTCCTCTCTCTCATATTACTTTGCTATTTTCATAATCCATGCGATCTATATTCATCTGATTCGATAATTATACTCCATCTGTTCCTAATTATTGAATCACAATCGCCATCTCTCTGTTTAATTGATCTATTTGGTTGAATTGATTGTTCATGGTTTGATCTATTGGTATTTGTGGCTTGTTTGCCAAGGGAGTGTGGATCTCCCCATATCCACACCCCTTTGGTCGATTCGTAGTTAATTCATGGTTATCTAAGTTGATCTGATATTGTAATTTGATTTGATTAGATCTCAGTTTGGTTTGTGCTCAGTTTGTTAGGTTGCTGCAGATAGGCATCCTGTGTCACGCGACACAATCTGCCAGGATGAGTCCTGTGTCACGCGACACAACTCGCCAGGCAGATCCTGTGTCACGCGACACATCTTGTCCATCTGCAGGAACCCTTTTCCAGTTGTAAGTTGCTCTCATATTTGTAATCTGGAATGTGGCCCTCCATTGTTCTAAGTGGCTCACAAGTTGTAACAATTTTTTTCATAAAATTTTCGGCGAGTGTACATTCAGTTCCTCATCCTCGCTTTTGTTATCATCTTCACTTTCGTCCTCCTTCCGCTTCCGCTTGCCATCTTTCTTCATGACATAGCGGTCAAGTTTTCCCTCGTCGACCCACCTTTGGATCATTCGCTTGAGGGTGATGCACCTTTCAGTGTTGTGACCATGGTCCTTGTGGAAATCACAAAATTTGGAAGTGTCACGAGGGAACTTTGGTTTGTCGCTCAGCGGACGAGGTGGTGGAAGGTTCACTAGTTGCATGATCTCCGTGATGGGTTTGGTAAGAGGGGTAAAAATTTCAGGCTTTTCAGACCCCTTGTTCTATTCTTTCCCTTGGATCCGTTACCATTCCCATTTCCATTGGAAACATGGCGAGTGCCAGCGCTTATGGTTCCGTCTTATCTGACCTCTTCTTGCTTTTGTCTTCCGCCATGGCAATAGCGTGCACCACATTGTATAAGTCTGCTTTGAACTTAGGCTCTCGGGCAGAAAGTTCATAAATGAGTGGTCCGGATCTCAATCTGGAATTGAAACAAACAATTACCTCCCTGTCTGTGAGGCTTTCTTCCACTTGCTCCGCCATGGTTAGTAATCGGTTATAATAGCTTAAAGTGGTCTCATTCTTCCCTTGATCAATGTTGGCAAGGTTTGTTAATCTCTTCTTTCTCCTTCCGGCAGTGTCAAAGTGGTCTAGGAACATTATCCTCATGCCCCTTCAGCTATTGATGCAACTCTTTTAGCTCACGGAACCAGGTCAAGGCTGTTCCGGAGAAGGTGCTCGCGAAATATTTACAGAGCATGTCATCGGCCTTTGTGAGGAGGTTCATAGTCGACTCAAAATTTTGCACATGGTCCTTTACGTCAGTGGTTCCGTTATATTTTTCAAAGTTGGGGACCTTAAAAACAGGATTGGGTGGTACATCTGTTATTCTCTGAGAGAAGGGACGAGTGGACCAGTCATCATCGTCTCCGTCAACCTTCTTTCTCATTTGCATGTCATCAATTCTCTTTTTCAAGAGTTTCCATTCTTTAGCCTCCACTCCCTTTTCTGTGTTAGAGTGAGTACTTTGGTGGTAACTTCGGTGGGAACTATGATGGGACCTATCTCTAGGGTGACTATTCACCCTATTATGTTCTTCGTCATCTCGACGGTTTTCTCCACGTCTAGAGGTTGCCTTATCTTTCCTTGGTTCTGCCTCATAGCCACCAAGGACCATTTTGTATGGTTCGGGAGTCCCCGGCCTTGCAAAGTGACGAGGACGCGGTGAATCACGCCGAGGTCTAGGAGAATCACACCGAGGTCTAGGAGAGTCACGAAGATGATGGTTATGATGAGGTACCATGCCGAGACGAGGAGGGGATAAACGTTTAGACAGACTGAGCCTCATTCGTAGGACTCTTGAGTCTACCTCCTGGTCCTTAGAATTTAAGTGGCTTCTCAGGTCTAACACATCCTTCTCGTTCCCATGATTTTAAGGACGAGGATGAGGGGCATCTCGGAGATTCTGCTTAGGTGGTACAGCAGTCTTACGGGGAGGATCTCGGCCACGACGAGGACTCCTCTAGCTATCTCATCTCTCACCCTGAGTATCCCTTCCACGAGAATTGCCTCCTGACCTCGAAGGCCTAATGAACTCAGCCTGAGTTGACTGGATCCAATTGCAGTAGAGCAGCTTGAGTCTCGTAAATTCTCTGCAACGTCTCCATCTGTTTGTGCAACAAGGTACGTCGGTCGTCAGGCTGGATGTTCTCAGCTTGTCCGACGTCTGCGTTCCACGTCGACTTCTTGCTTGTTTGTTTCCCTCTTAGACGATTATGACGAGGAGGGGGAAGGTTTGCACCTGCCCCCTCGGCAGCTGGCTGTCCCATGGAACGGAGAGTCATGCCGAGGGGAGGTGGTCCTTCAGGCTGAGGTGGAGGTGGAAGTACCTCGGTGTTTGGAGGGATCCCATTCACTTGGGTCTGCTCCTCGTTAGTAACACTTGCAAAATGTCCGTCTTCCATTGATACTAGAATTGCAAACAACACAAATTACCAAAACGGACAATTTTTTCCAGTCACCGGAATCTAGAAACAACAACAATTTCGGCCAAAATAACGATTTTCCAGCCAAAATTTGGAACAAATTTCGAACGCCAAAAAGCCAAGTTCAATTTCGATTGCTAACACATCAAATTTCCGGCCAAAACAATTATTCCAGGCAAAGATTTGCAGATTCAGGCGAAGATCAAAACAGGGCAAAAACAAAACAGCGTTTTTCCGACCGAACTTAAGAATTATCCGACGGAAAAAATGGCTTTAAGCGAGCTTTTTTCAGGCCAAACAAAGGGCATTTGAATCGATTCCCGGCAATGGAACCAAACTGATGATGCCAAAAAGTCGAATCAGCCAAAATCCAAGCGATCAGTTGTACTCCGGCGATTGCTTAGCCTGAAAATAAGACAAAACACGTAAACTAAGCCGAGGCTTGACCGGCGAAGGCCCTTCGGCATGAGAGTAAGTTCATGATTTGTAGAGGGAGAAACTAATTTGACAGAGTTTCGGTAATAAAATTAACGTACCAGAATATGGAAATAATGGCTTGTATTTATAGTGATGGATTGACATAATCCATGTTAAACTTGGACTGTAAAGAGATAATGTATAATCCATGTTGAAATAGGACTGTAAAGAGATAAGGTATAATCCTAGGAGGATTATATCTGTTAGAGAGTCCTTATTTGACTTGAATTGATATAGGAGGGTACAATCCTGATTGGATTATAACTGCTTAATCCTTGTTGAAATAGGATTACCAGGTCTGCTATGCCGGAAAGCCGAGATGTATAATTCCTTATCTCGTCATATGCAGATATGCCGAGATGAATAAATTCCTTTCCTCGTCATATGAAGATATGCCGAGATGCAAATATTCCTCTCCTCGTCATTCATGGCCATCTAGGTCCATGATGAGCCGGGGAGGGAATGAGAAATAAGCGACGCCCGTTATGACAACATCAAGGCCGAGGGAGGCACCTCGTCCTCAAGGGAGACGATCTCGGCCTATGTGGGAGGTCTTCTCGGCCCTTATAGTTGTGCTTTATTTATGTTTGCTTGTTCGGCCTTGGTCGGCCTTGTTTATACCGAGGTACGAAGACGAGGAAGCCCAAGTATTACCTCGTAACTTGATATTTGATGGATTATGTTTATGGCCCAATCCACTTGGGCCTGACCCGGACAAGCCCATGTTCGTATCTCAGTTTATACTGTTCACATACCAATGGTAGAAAACGGTATACAAATAGCACACACACATACTACACCATATATAAATACTTCAAGGTGTGTACGAAAAGGCTTAGAGCGAAAATCGAACCTTTTCGAAGCGAGGCATCTTCTTTCGTCCTCCCAACTATATCCATCGGTTCCATCTTCAAGTCTTCAAAATTAATCGATCCTCAAACTCGTAAAATTTATACATATAAAATATCCATATATATCGATTGAATCGTATATTCAGAATGCACCAACTACAGATCTAAAGCACAAGGAATTAGGGATTAGGGTTTGGACTCACCAATTACAGCTCGCAACGCCATTGACGAACACCGAGTTTTTCCGATTGAACGCATCAAAGACCCAAAGCCAAAGATGGATGGATGTGGATGTACAAAATCGATGTGATTTTGTGAACCCCTGATTTGGTACTGTACTTTAATTTGTGATGTCCCGATTTTGTACTATTTGAATTTGTAATAACATTTGGTATTTAACTTGTAGTAATAAAGTTTATGTAATTTCTAAGGTTTTTAGATTTATAGTTTTAGTTGACATCAATTGTTATATCAGGTACAAAAATAAATATTATAATTGACATTTTTCATTTTTTTTATTTATTGCATTATCAGCGGCGGATTAATTAAAATTTTAAATACAGCGACGGAATATTCCGCCGGTGAAATAAAAATTTAATTAAATAAAATTACATCAGCTGCGGAATATTCTGTCGCTGTATTTTGAATTTTAATTAAAATAAAATAACTCAGTGGCGGAATTTTTCGTCGCTGAAATTATAATTTTAATTAAATTAAATTACATCAGCGACGAAAATTTTCGCCGGTGGACATTGGCGGAATACTATTTCCGTCGATGCACACCGACGGAAATTGGTCTGCCGAACCGCTGCGACGCGTTGTCAGTGGCAGATCACCGACATAATAATTTCGCCGATGGGTATTTTGCAGCGACGAAAATGCTACTTTAGCAACGAAATATTCTGCCACTATAACATGTTTATGTTTTTCTGATAGTGGTAGTTGGGCTGCATAATTGGATTGAGCTTAGACAAATGACAAGGTTCCGGAAATTGAGTGCTCACTCATAGCACCTAAAAAACAATAGGTGATCAAATTAATGGAACAAGGCGCTGGAATTAAGGGAGGCACTTCAGGTTAAGGTGATCTGCACGTTAATATAGCTAACTTGGTGAATCACATAAATAATTGTATTTATGTGTATTTATATTTTGTGATTATTCATCTTTTTTTTTTTTTTTTGCTTGTTATAATAACATGGGTAGTATTTAATTTCTTTATTATACTTCATACGTCTAGAAATACTTGTAGTTTTTTGTTAAATATTTTTATCCTAAAATACTTGCATTTTTGCAATTTTTCATAATATATTGTCACGCTTTGCATAAACTATCTTTATTTATGATTAGATAGTCGTCATATTAAAAATATTAATTGCATAGATAGTTGAAATATTCAAAGGGTTATTTTATCTATTTGAAATGTACTTCCTCCGTCCCGATAATAGTTTCACCATTTTGGTCGGGTACGCAAATTAAGGGTGGAAAAAATATTGTGAGTGTAATAGTAAAATAGAAGAGAGAATGAGTAGAGAAAATAGTAAATTTGAAAAATGTTGTGAGTGTAATAGTAAAATAGGAGAGAGAATGAGTGGATGAAATAATAAAGATTCTTTGTCATTTTAGGAAAGGTGAAGCTTCTATAATGGGACGTTCTTTTAGAAAATTAGTGAAGCTTTTATTGAGACGGAGGGAGTATTGATTATTTTTCTTAATTTTATATGTGTGGAAGTACTAAAACTACAAATATTTTGAGATAGATGGAGTATTAATTTTTATGGCTATTTTAATTTTCTTATAAATCCACCAATAATGACATATTGGATCTCGGTTTCTTCAAATTGATTTGATATTAATTGATCGAATATTTAATAAATGAATAGTGAATCCTATAATAACAATATTAAATTAAACAATGTCAAATTAATTTGTGTTAAAAAATTTTGAACATATTTTGTGATTTTCATAATACTCAAAATAATACACTTTCTTTAACAAAATATTTGTAGTTTAAAAAAGATTTTTTGTCCCAACACTTTTGAAGTTTTACAATTTTCTATAAGACTTTGTCAAATTTTGGCTAAATTAACCTTATTTATAATTAGCTAGTTGTCATTTGTAAAATCATTTAATTGACTAGTTTCTTGTAATATTTAAAAAGTAATTTAATTTATTTAATATATATTGATTGCTTTTTTTAATATGTATGAAAAGTGCTATTGCTACTAGTATTTTGGGACATAGGGAGAGTAATAAGACCTACTAATGAAGTTTTATTAATATTTAATTTTTAGGGTATAATTGTCTTATACTTTGCCTGCCAACAAAAATAATTTATTTAAATAACTAAATCTATGTTTGATGAGTACAAACTCTATAGATCGGCCCCTATATCGCCCTAATGCAAGTCTTCTAAATCGGTCCGAGTACGATGTATTCAGATCGAGTTACCATCTGACCTCGAATGCCCTTGCTCGTATCATATCTCGACCTAAGAGGACATCAAGCTCTAGGTCGCCTGATGGAGGAGGCAATGGCCACTACGGAGGCCCAGGCGGGCACCTCACAGCTCACCAGGCGGGCGCCTCAAGGAGGTTCAACGGGGGGATTTGGGCGCTGCAACTCAGGCGGCCGCATGGACTCTCTCCGGGCGGGCGCCTCAGCAAAGACGGTGGAATACTGAAGTTGTTGCGTTGCTGATTTGTTTACTGATTTGGGTTTAATTAATTAGGGTTATTTTTGTCATTATTTTACTATTTCGTTTTAGGGTTTGAGCAGGGTTATTTTAGTCAATAGGATTTTAATTAGGTCATTAGGGTTTTATTTTTAGAATGTTCTTTTACTAGTATAAATAGTTATGGTAGGGTTTTTGTAAAAGACAGTTTACAGCTTTTGATATTATTAATTTGAAGAGTTTTTCTCTTAATTCCTGGTGGATTCCAGATTAGTGCAGGTGGATTCCAGTATTGTGTTTGAGGATTCTTCGCTTGAAGAATTCTTGTGATTAGTGCACTAATCACGAAACTTATCCGGCACTAGTACAGATTAAGGCTTAGACAGCGCTTTTTTTTAGGCTTAGATAGCGCTTATAAGCGCTATCTAAGCTAGCGCTATGCAAGTTACCATAACGCTTTTATAAGCGTTATCTAAGATCCCAAACTTGGATAGCGCTTTTAAAAAGCGCTATCTAAGGCCTTTTTTTATTTTGAAAAAAAACCAACTTACATAGCGTTTTTTATATGCTACATAAGCTCTCGAGCTTAGATAGCGTTTTTAAAAGTGCTATCTAAGCACTTTTTTTATTTTTTAGAAATCAACTTCCATAGCGTTTTTTATGTGCTATCTAAGCGCTTTTCTTATTTTTTTGGTAATCAACTTGCATAGCGTTTTTAAAAAGCGCTATGCAAGTAAGCGCTACGCAAGTCAAATTTCATTTATTTTTCCGGCTGCACCTATATTAAATTATATAAAAATAAAAATTAATATGCACCTAATTTAAATTATATAAAAAATAATAGAAACTAATAATCATCCCATTCAACAATGATAATCAACCTTTCATTTATTTACACAAAAATAATTGTTACAATCATCCAAAAGAGTTATACTAACAAGAGTAAAAAAATACTTGTTATCTCGATCATCAATATCATTAATATGACAATCAACACTAGTTAGAACCAAAAAAATTTGGAGTGCCTATTTTCTACTACTTCCCTCCCATCTTCTCCTTAAGAAATCGGTTATACAAGTATCCTGCCCAATTAATCTGAAAAATCTGCATTTTTCTCGGAGGATAACACTTGAGTCGGTTTGTATGGACAAACTGTACCAAAAAAATTACAAGAAAAATATTTATTAGAAACAACATTATTGAAAAAAATTAAGCCAAAATACAGATGCCCAACAACAACAACAACAATAGCAACAATGTAATCATGAGACTTTAAAGATGTCAACTTCAACCCATTTTCAGATACCAGACTCCGAATGTTAGATGAGTACCCCTCTGGAACCTTAACTGACTGAAGTGTCTCAAGCAAGACCTTTTTCTCATTCTTAGACAATGTGTGAGCGGCAGGTGGTAAATATGGTGATTTTCCTTCTTCTATCACAGGCGCTAATTCTCCTCTAATTCCAAGGTCAACCATGTCCATTCTTGCATTGTACCCATCTTTAGACTTCTCTTTGTCAGCTAGCAAAGTATTTAAAATACTAGCACAAACATTTTTCTCATTATGCATGAGATCAATAAAGTGTCTCACATACAAGTCTTTCCAATAGCTTAATTGGAAAAAAATTGATTTCTTCTTCCAACCTTTAGTAGGAACGGTCTTCGAAAATTTCTTACCAAACTGTGTCTCAATGTTTTCCACCTTTTCCAACACATCCTCACCTGACAATATATCAGGTGCTTTTCGCTCTTCAACTTCACCATTGAATGCCTCTGACATTGTCCTGTACCGATGATTTGGTTCCAACCACCTCCTATGTCCCATGTAAACGGATTTCTTACAATTTTTTAAACGAAGATGATCAGTGTCCTCGGTACACCAAGGACATGCACTATGCCCTTTCACACTATAACCAGAAAGATTCTCGTAAGCTGGAAAATCATTGATTGTTCCAAATAACATGGCTTTTAACATGAAATTGTCCTTTCTGTACCCATCATACACATCAATACCTTGTTCCCACAATAACTTCAAGTCGTCGATTAGAGGAGCCAAGTAGACATCAATGTCATTACCGGTTTGTTTGGGACCTGGTATCAAAGTAGACAGCATCATGTACCGGCGCTTCATACACAACGAAGGTGACAGATTATAGATCATTAGAACAACAGGCCATGTACTATGGCTACTACTTTGAATCCCAAAAGGATTCATTCCATCGGATGAAAGTACTAAGCGCAAGTTTCTTGGTTCTTTGCCAAATTCTGGATATCTATCATCAAATTTCTTCCATTGAGGCGAATCAGCTGGGTGTCTCAACATTCCATCTTTAATTCGCCCATCTTGATGCCATGTCAAATGTTTAGCATCATTCGGGGAGCTATATAACCGCCTAAGTCTTGGAATTATCGGGAAGTACCACATAACCTTGGCAGGGGATTTATTTTTGTTATAACGTTTTGTACCACACTTGGGACATTCACCAAGATCTGCGTACTCTTTCCGGTACAGAATACAATCTTTTGGACAAGCATGAATCTTCTCATGTGTTAAGCCAATTAGTTTGAGCATCTGTTTTGCTTCATACGCTCGACGAGGGAGCACATTATCATTGGGCAACATATCACTCACAACTTGTAACAATTCTGTAAAGAACACGTCAGAAACCTGGTGAGCAGCTTTTAAGTTATATAAAGTCAACACAGCAGACAGTTTTGTTGCCTTTGTACACCCAGGCCATAAGGGTAACCCAGCATCAGCCCTCAACCTCTCGTGCATATCAGGATGGTCCCGTAATTCTTCATTAACAACAGACGGAGTATCCGTTACAGGACTAGATGCTCCATCGCGATCAACGGGCCCAATATTCGAATCCATCTTATCTGAAGAGCAGAAGTCGGGACTTGAACGATTTGAGCTACATTGACCTTTCCCCTCACCATGATATGTCCAGACGGTGTATGTTTTATCGATACCATGACAAATTAAATGTTCATACAACACTTTCTGACCACTGACTGTTTTAACATTCATACATTTTTGACATGGACATGTGATGAACCCAAGATTACTAGCATGTTGGATTGCACGTGTACAGAAATATTTGACTCCATTCTTGTACTCTTTTGATAATCGGTCCGCAACAATCCACTTGCGATCCATAGTTAGCTAAATTACAAATAAATGCAAAAATCACTACGGTAGAATATATTGTAAACTTGCAAATAATTATAAATGTATATATTAATAAAGTAATTTGTTATGGACGTACGGAGTATTTGTTGGGAAGTGTGGTTTATTATGGACGTACGGAGAATTTGCTAACCTTGTTTATGAAACTAGTGGTTCAATGTCCCTGTTGCAATGTCCCTGTTGCAATGGAGTACATTTATGCTAAAAAGAAGGATCATAAACTGATATCTTATAGAGGATTGTTATATAAGCCCGTAAAATCGTTGAGTAAACCTGTAACATAATTTACTTTAAAATTGCCATCCAAGTAAATGACGAAGTTAACCCTAAACCATTATACACCCAAATCAACTTCATCTTCCCAAACCATTATATTTTCCCCCAACCAGTATGATACTATAACAACCAAGAAACCAGTCACATGATAAGAATGTTTTCTAAACTTAAAACTCTGAATATTCAAGCTCAAGATAGAGAGGACAATCAAACAACTAACAAAAACCCATTAATTAACACAGGGATTACTAACTAGTTTAGAACAATTTCAAGCAAATGAGCATCAACAGAACACAAGATAAACCTTAAATTAGACTAAAATCCCCATAAAATTGCATCAAATGCAGAAATTAACGAGAACCCATTATCAAACGGAATGATTTCTGAAATTAACGAGAACCCATTATCCAACCAAATTTGAAACACATTCAAGTCATAAACAAGAATAAAGCCCAATTTGAGGGAAATCATGTTTTCTCTCTCTCTCTCTCTATAAAGTTTCTCGCTCTAGAAATATGATTGATTCAACTATGGAGAAATCCCCAAAAAAAAGGATTAATATCAAACCCAATAATAGGGCAAGAGACAGAAGAAAAAGAATTGATAAATCCCCAAATATAAACCCTAATTATAATACTAACCTCGAATTCTTGTGCTATATCGTCGATTTTGTGTTGAAGATTTAGTCGATTTAATGTTCTGGTGGTGGTGGCGGCGATGGCTGTTGGCGGTCGGTCTTTTGCTCAGTCGTTGTCGATCGTTGCACTCCTCGTCGGTGGTGGTGGCGACGCTGGTGGCGGCGATGGCTGGTGACGGTCGGTGGTTTGCTCTTGCGGCGTCGATCTCCTCGTCGGTTTTTGGGTTCGTCGGTTTTTGGGTCGAAGAATATGGCGCTGAATTTATGAATTGAAACCAAATAAATAAATTAATAACCTATCTTTCTCTCTTAAAAGCGTTAACTTCTTCAGCGCTTTCAATAAGCGTTATACAAGAATTTATTAACACATCGCTTCTACCGGTATGCGCTATCTAAGTTATTTTCTTTTCTTTTTTTTTTTCCTGATTATTAAATTTAAAAAGATTATGCGCTATGTAAGTGTGCAGCTTAGATAGCGCTTTTAAAAAGCGCTATCTAAGTTGCGTTTCCTAAGAGTCAATCTGTACTAGTGCGGCTTCCGTGCTGCGTCAGTCTCCTCCACCTCCAAAGACTTGACCCCGAGTTCACATCGGGATAAAGAACCCCATCCGCATGATACTCATAGATATCCGCAACGTTGAACGTGTTGGAGATGTTCAAATCATTGGGAAGAGCTACCACGTATGCATTGTCATTAATCTTCCGGGTCACCTTGAAAGGACCATACTTGCGGGGCTGCAACTTCTTGTACGTACCAACGGGAAAACGCTCCTTCCTTAAGAACACCATAACGTCATCCCCAACTGCGAAAACTTTCACCCGCTTCTTTTTGTCCGCAGCCGTATTGTTCTTCAACCCCGTAGCCTCGAGCTTAGCCTTGACCGCTTCCTTGACAGATTGCACCTCTTTGGCCATATTTTCAGCAGCTTGACTCACCCCACGACCGCTAGGTAATGGCACCAAATCAACCACATGCCTAGGGATAGATGTGTATACCAAGGAAAAAGGTGACTTCCCTGTCGCCGAGTGTATAGCACTGTTGTAGGCAAACTCCACTTGTGGTAGCGCAAGATCCACTGTTTCGGCTTGTCCCCACAAACACTCCTAATCATGTTCCCCAAGGTCCGATTAGTGACCTCCGTCTGTCCGTCCGTCTGTGGATGTGCTGTAGAACTCCTATTCAGTGAAGTGCCAAACATACGTCACAAAGTAAACCAGAAATGGCTCAAAACTTGGTTTCCCTGTCCGAAGTAATGGACTTAGGAACCCCATGTAGTCTCACAATCTCCCTGAAAAATAACTTCGCAATGTTGGAGGCATCCGCCGTCTTCTTGCAAGCAATAAAGTGGGACATCTTGGAGAACCGATCAACCACAACAAATACTGAATCCACACCCCGCTGTGTCCGAGGCAAACCCAAGACAAAATCCATGGACAAGTCTAGCCAAATATCATCAGGAACAGGTAGGGGTAAGTAAAGACCAGTATTTTGAGACTGACCTTTAGAAACCTGGCACACATAACACCTCCGAACAATAGAACTCGCGTCCTTCCTCAGATGAGGCCAGAAATAACGCTCCTCCAAACTCACAATAGTATTGTCTCGTCCCAGATGTCCACTAAGGCCTCCGCCTATGCAAGTCACGAATCGCCTTCTCCCGCAGGAAGAAATAGGAATGCACAAACCTGGGTCTCCCTTGAACAGAAAACCATCTCGGACATGAAAATCTGCACTAGGGTGCTTGCCCACACACTTCGACCATATCTCCATAAAATCTTCATCCTTCTCGTACAAGTCCTTCAATAAGTCAAAGCCAACAATCTCCTGCGATAAGGTGATCAACAAAGAAGCCCTCCTACTCAAAGCATCTGCGACCTTGTTCTGAACTCCCGACTTGTGTTGAATAATGAACGGGAACTTCTGCAAGTAACTAAACCAAATAAGTGCGCATGCATCTTATTTATCACCTTCTGACTATGCAGGAACTTCAAGGCAAGATGATCGGAAAACAGAACAAACTCCCTCTGAACTAGATAATGCTCCCACTGTCGTAAAGCTCGATAGACTGCATAGAACTCCTGATCATACGTGCTCCACTTCTGACGAGCCTCACTCAACTTCTCACTGAAGAAAGCCACCGGACGCTTTTCTTGTGAGAGAATGCCCCAATTCCCACGCCACTAGCATCACACTCCACCTGAAAGATCTTGTCAAAATCTGGAAGGGCAAGAACTGGTGCGGTGCATAGCTTCTCCTTGATGAGGGCAAAACTCTGATCTTGCTCCAAGCCCCACTGAAATTTCCCCTTCTTCAGACACTCGGTAATAGGTGCAGTAATAGTGCTGAAATCGCGCACAAACCTCCTGTAAAATGTAGCCAAGCCATGGAAACTGCGCACCTCTGTGACTGACTGTGGAACCGGCCAATCCCTTATTGCCTTCACCTTTTCCTCATCAACATGAATCCCGTCCTCACCAACAACAAAACCCAGGAAAAGTAACTTGTTGGTGCAGAAGATACACTTCTTAAGGTTGATATACAACTGATTATCTCTCAACACCTGCAACACTTGATTAAGGTGTTCCAAATGCGCAGCTCTATCTCTACTATAAATCAGAATATCATCAAAGTAAACTACTACAAAAGATCCAATAAAAGGTCGGAATACCTGATTCATCAACCTCATGAATGTACTAGGGGCATTAGACAACCCGAATGGCATGACCAGCCACTCGTAAAGACCATCCTTGCTTTTGAAAGCAGTCTTCCACTCATCCCCCGGTCTGATCCGAATTTGATGATACCCACTACGCAAATCCAACTTTGTAAAGAATTTAGATCCGGATAATTCATCAAGCATGTCCTCCAGACGAGGAATAGGAAATCTGTACTTGATGGTGATCTTGTTGATGGCCCGACTATCAACACATATACGCCACTGATTCCCTTTCTTCGGCACAAGAAGGACAGGCACTGCACACGGGCTCATACTCTCTCTGATAAAAACCTTCTGCAACAAGTCTTCAATTTGCTCCCTCAGTATCTCGTTCTCCTTAGGGCTCATGCGGTAATGTGGGAGGTTTGGCAGACTAGCTCCCGGAATCAAATCAATCTGAAATGGCCACTACGGAGGCCCAGGCGGGAGCCTCACAGCTCACCAGGCGGGCGCCTCAAGAAGGTTCAATGGGGGGATTTGGGCGCTGCAACTCAGGCGGCCGCATGGACTCTCTCCGGGCGGGCGCCTCAGCAAAGACGGTGGAATACTGAAGTTGTTGCGTTGCTGATTTGTTTACTGATTTGGGTTTAATTAATTAGGGTTATTTTTGTCATTAATTTACTATTTCGTTTTAGGGTTTGAGCAGGGTTATTTTAGTCAATAGGATTTTAATTAGGTCATTAGGGTTTTATTTCTAGAATGTTCTTTTACTAGTATAAATAGTTATGGTAGGGTTTTTGTAAATGACAGTTTACAGTTTATGATATTTGATTTTAAGAGTTTTTCTCTTAATTCCTGGTGGATTCCAGATTACTGCTGGTGGATTCCAGTATTGTGTTTGAGGATTCTTCGCTTGAAGAATTCTTGTGATTAGTGCGCTAATCACGAAACTTATCCGGCTTCCGTGCTGCGTCATCGCCCCTAGACTCTCGGTGCCTATCTTGTAAATTACGACTTCTATAACTAGTAGCTAACATACATGTCCCTATCCATTTACTGGAGCAACAGACATCACACGTGCTATGGCGCCGAACCAACTGTTACTTCCCTCTCTACAGAACGTCCTTGGTCGACAAGCTTCACTTTTGCGGTGTTCTTTCTCGGTACCATCCATACATAGACATGCCAAGTGTTCGATACAAGACAAATACACTCAATAGTTAAGATCTCTCTTAACAACAGGTCTCTATACACTATAAATACCATCATTAGCCCTATTGGCCAAGGTATTTTCTAACCTCATCACACACACACACCCCAAGAATTTCAAAGTTTTGTGCTTAATTTTTTTTAGAGATACTAGTGAGTAACCCGTCGGTACCCGACGGTGAATAGCTTTTTTTTTTATTAAGCAAATAGTTATTTATGTGTTTTAATTGATTTTTAAGTAACAATATAAATCGAAATTGATAATCAATGTAGCGGATATTAGGATTATAATTAATATAGAAAAAAGATGTTGACACATGATATAACGTGGAAAGCCCTTGAGACAACTATCTCGCCGGCACAAAACCACTGGGAGGTTAGGTCCCTGCCTAACCAAAAAACATTATTAAGATTTTAGTGTTACAACTTTGGAAGATGAAGAGATATGGCTACAATAGCGTGAGTTTAATAGTGTGTGCCTAAGTGTCAACATAATCTCTTCCATCTCCTATATATTTAAAGAAAAACAAAATAAAAACAAAGAAAATAATTAGAAATTGCAATACTTTTGTTTAACCACAAATTGTGCGACATAAATTCTCAGAGTCTGTCGAAAACTTCCTTGTAGACTACATTCAGCGTCTTGTCATATGTTTGAGCATCTGAATCACAAATAATAACTTTAAGTCCTCTCTTGTTGGTTACTCTGGAAAATGCTACATAAAATTGTCTGTGACTGAAAACAGGTTGTGAAAGATATAGTCCTACATGGGAAAGAGATTGTCCCTGACTCTTGTTGATTGTCATAGAAAAAGAAACGGCAAGTGGAAATTGCCTTCTTTGGAATCTTACCTGAAATTTTGTCACATCTGACGGAGACACTATCATTCTAGGAATAAGCACCTTCATGCCATCATTCTTTCCCGAAAGCATCTTGGCTTCGACTACGTGCTTACCTACATATATGTAACAAAATTAAGTATTAAATTATATTTATATAAAAAATTACTGTATTTACCTAATTGAGTGACAATCATTCTGGTGCCGTTACACAATTCAGCAGCTTGATCAAGATAAGCATTACTATGCACCCAACCTTCAGCTTAATAATGTGATTTGCCAATCCAGAACACTTGATAGTGTTTAGAAATTCAGGTGAGAATATATCTTCAGCACCATTTTCATCATCCTCATCCTTACAAATGGCATCAGAACTCATATATTCAACTTCGTCTCCCGGAAAGAGTGACATGACATAATCATTTATGTTATCGACAATCTCATTTGTTGGAGCAAGCACAGCTCTAGTCTGGAAGAATCCTTCGATATCCTTATTTTGCAATAAGTCAGGATATATAGATTCGACTATTTTTGCAATAGGATCTGAAGCCTCTCGAATCAATATATCATCAGGAAGGTTAATGTCAATTTTCCCGTCATTATTTCCACCGGCAATCCCATCTCCGACACTCAAGAGCCACTGAGCGAAATCTCTTATCTCTTCGGAATTATGAGAAGTAGAATCACCCTACATTAAGTTAAATATATAGAAATTACTTAAATTGAAATAAAAATATTTAAGTAGATGAATAAAGGCTATTTAAGAATTACCTGCAATCTCATATTATGCGTCAATCTGAGAACCTCACAGTCATTCCATATTTTGGATGAACAGAGTGCAGCATGCACAATATCATGCCTACTCCCTTTAGGAACAACAGGTAAAATCTGTCTGAAGTCACCACTGAATACAATAACTAAACCACCAAATGGTTTATTGGAATATGTACGAATAATATCTCGGAGTCTAGAATGCGCAGTCCTACCTTTCGGAAGGAGCAATGAAGCTATGCCACTGGAAGCAACAGGAAGAACAATATCTCTCCTGCTCCTTAATGCAGAACACAATGTTTTCCATAAGATGGTCTTTCCCGTATCACCATAACCATAGAGGAAAAACACACCACCATTTCTTCGATCAACAGCCGACATAATCTTATCATAAACACTCTTTTGCTCGGCTGTTAACTGATGATGTAATCTGAAGTGCTCAGCTTTCATCTCATCAATGTCATAAGATGTCTCATCTAGAATGAGCTTATTTATCGCATCACCAATGACATTGCCCACCGGTTTAGGCATGTCTTTAAATTTATGGAGACTGCTGCAATTCTCGATCAGTAACTTCTCAATTTCCGCCAAAGCAAGATTCTGGACCTGTTCATTAATTAATTTCAAACCTGAAATTATAAAAAACAAAATAAATATATTAATATAGATAAATATATAGAATCATATTGTATAACTGTAAAGTAAAAATAAAATCATAATTGATATTTATTGTAAAACAAATATGTAAACATGGGACGGAATACCCGGATTATCGTGCATCCTCCGATACTTGTACTCTATATCATCAGATAATAAGTGCCAAGTCTTCTCCCATATCTCTCCCGGATTCGACATACTATTAGATAGTAGCAACATAGAAAATAGTCTTCTCAGACTATCGGGCAACCTCCAATGACTCGCTTCTATAATTCCATCAACATATTCCTTGTCATCATCTAATAATCCCATAGCCTAACATGTAGTTTTGAAATCGGGATGAACAATGCGATTTACAGTTCTCAAATCCTTAAATTCCATGGGACCTGCTACATGATTCAACATTATCATGAGGTAATACAATTCTCCGCAATTCATTGGAACATGATAAATACGCCCCACTGCAAAACGTTTATCTTTCCTCGGACGCCATTCACATTTAGTTTTATCCCATACGAAATGATGAGGAAATTCACAGTATTTATATTTCCGAGCCTCTGAATGAATACTGTTATACTCCATCCACTTCATAAATTGAGATTCTTTAACTTTCGCTTTATCCAAAACATCAGGAAGAAAGTCTTTGTCCTTGAAGGGTATACTATGGTCACCCTCCAAGTGAAAAGCCAAGCGCTCAACAGGAGGGGTCCGATAATGTATGTCGAATCCGAAAATCCTCCACATAGCTTCACACGCAGAGACATATCGACAATCAATTTGCCTTTTCACCTCATCATTTTTGATTGCAAGCCATATCCTGTCGGTTCCCTTGTTTATATACTTGAACAAATACTTGATTGCCTTGCTCTGATTGCAGTACTCGACATTTATGTGAGCTTCGTACTTTAGCAAAAGATATGGATTGAATGGGACAACTGAACAATTTTCGAGCGCAACTCCACCCTTATCAATTATGAAACCCATGTCTCTTCGCCTATATACATGATACCCATTCTTGTCTACACGAGTGCGATCATTGAATGATTTAGGGAATTTCTTTGAGCACCTGTTGTGATCCATACACGGAGATTTAGGATTAGCAGCACCACATGGTCCATGCAACATATATTCAGCAACTGCCTCGTATAATCTAGGATATTTCTCCTTGTCAGGAATCTCAGCAATAATCCACTTGTCAATATCTTCAGGATTATGACCCTGATCCTGGCGGTTAAGAAAGAGAAGAATATGAGCATGCGGAAGGCCCCTCTTCTGAAACTCCACCGTGTATATAACTGCATGAAAATTAACAAAATAAGAGGAACATGCTAATAAAAAAATATAAATGACAAAACAATAAGAGGAAAACAAATAATATTTAAAGATTTACTTACTTGCTTTTAGGGTGCCAAATACTTTGCCTTCCTTGAAATCTGTAATCATCTGATTAAGCTTCATTCTAAATACCCTGTTTAATACATCATGCCTATCCTCGGGCCTAATGCCATATTTTTTACAGAATCTCGTAATCTTCGGCCATTTAGGATTACACGTAAATGTTATGAAATGTGACGGATACCCAGTCCATTTACATATAGCGAGAGAATCCTGGTAATTTTGAGTCATCCACCGCTGCCCGCCGATATAAGAGGATGGAAATATAACTCGTCTCCCAGATGCTTCGCCGGTATCTCCCTTTACCGATGCATCCGACAGATTTTTATAAGTTTCCATCCGAAGAGTACATAGGCTGATTATAACGTATCCATTGAAGCCTCTGTGTATCCATCATAACATATGCATCAACCATAAATTGCTGTAGCAACCGACCGCTTCTCATAAGCTGTGATCCTTCTCTTATCCTCTCCTGAAGTCGAAAAGATAAAAACTCTTTTATTGACAAACTCGATCTCTTTGCCCCGGGAGTTTTATTTCTTGGAATGTCTGTGAAATATCCATCTTTATCGTATACAAATAACAGATGATAATGTAGAGGAAGGTAAGATTTATCAAATTCATGAATATGTTTCAGATCCCCATTCTGATTTTCAATAACAATGTCCCTGACATCACCCGAATCATCAATATCACCTTCAATTATAGCAGCGACCTCTGAGGCTGTTGGCATATTAAACAGTTTTCCATCTCTACCCCGCTTTCCTATAAGCCTCAATTTAATATCTTTCTTCATTCCAATATGTGCTCTGGCCATTCTGTACGTCTGTGCATAAGGGTTATGCACATCTATCATATTTTTCAAATCAGCAACAATTGACTCATCGAATGGAGAAGGCTTATCTTTATCTTTCCTGCTTGTGTGAAAGAATCAGACATATAAATAGAAGATAGTCATACAATATATGTAATATACATTATTATTCTCGAATAATTAAATAAAAACGTACCTGAAAGCATTTCTATTTTTAACTTCATTATCCGTGTCATAGATATAAAGCTGAGAAAAACGGGGGGATGGCCGTCATTAGGCAATAAAGAACCTATCATATGATCATTCTTTCCTTTCAATTTAAACGAATAAGGACCACGACCATTGTTTATGCCATGGTCAACTGCACCGGTCATTGAAGTGAATGCGAACATAGAATTGTACGCTCGAATATTGTCTTTATAATTTTTACTCTTTTCATGCTTGTTCTCTAAGAGATCACTCAATAACTTAGGTGGCTGCACTAATGGGTCAATTTGAACTTTTCCATTCATGCAGCATAATGAAAATTTAGGCTGTGTTGATGCTTACGTACTTTTTAACCTTTCATCATACCAGAACATCGCACCACATTTCGTACATTCGTACTCTGGTTCGCCTATATCCCCATAAACTACAATATATTGATAAATATTTAAATTATGTTAGTAATTCATTGGCTATACAGAGAAAATAATAATATAATATATTCTTGAGAAAAAAATAATAATAAACACCTATATTATATTGTTCGTCCAAATCTTTTTGCTTTCTACCGACGCGCGCTTTCTTGGATTTTTCCTTCTGATTTATTAACGACTCACATGTTGTCGCATGCATGCGAGAATTATTTATTAACGCGGATTCTGTATACAAATGGAATATATGACTTAGTATTAATGAAATATTTTATCATAAACTATTGAATAATAATTTGTAATAATAAATAGTTTTATTTAAAAATATCGAATGTTGAATAATTAAATAAAATCATTACCTAAATTCACAGTAGGAGATAATAATGTTCTATTATTTGCTACTGTTACATTATCTGTTCCTACAATGTCAAAAGAATGTTGAGAACGATTAATATATTTATTTTAGCTCTTTAAAATATATAGTTGACTAATAAATCAAACATATAACTTACCAGATATAGGACTGTTTATCCTTAATTCAACTTCAATTGCAGAACTGAATCCATCAACATTCAAATTTATCTTTGAAGATTCCAAAATAGAAGCAGCTACCTTTCACTACAAGGAAAACCGGATTTAGAGACGGAAATTTAGAGACGGGCGGAATCTGTAGCTAATTTGGCGACAGATTAGAGACAGAACCAAAAATCAGAGACGTATTCGGATTTCGTCTCTAAATTAGAGACGGATTCAGATTCCGTCTCTAATTCAGACACGGAATATGAATCCGTCTCTAATTCAGAGACGGAATATGAATCTGTCTCTAATTTAGAGACGGAATCTGAATTCGTCTCTAATTTAGAGACAGATTCAGATTCCGTCACTAAATTTTAGAGACGGGTTTGTATCTGTCTCTAAATTAGAGACAGATTTAGAATCCGTCTCTAAATTAGAGACAGATTCAGAATTCGTCTCTAAACTTTAGAGACAGATTTTAACCCGTCTCTAATTTAGAGACAGATTTTTGAATCCGTCTCTAATTTAGTGACAAATTCAACATCTGTCTCTAAAATTTAGAGACAGATTTAGTATCCGTCTCTAAATTTGACTTTTCTTCTATATATTTTCATTTGTTTAGTATTTTTTCTATCTTTTTTTATATAACTTTTTCTAAAAAAAACCACTAATTAACAAAGGCTAAAATATTGTTTTCTAGTCAATAAATTTTTTTTTTTAAAAAAATAAATAAATATAGGGTAGTCTGTTCCTCTTTTGACTTTTCTTCTATATACTTTCATTTGTTTAGTTTTTTTCTATCTTTTTTTATATAAATGTTTCTAAAAAAAACACTAATTAAAAAAGGCTAAAATATTGTTTTCTAGTCAATAAAATTTTTTAAAAAAATAAAAAATAAATATAGGGTAGTCCGTCCCTCTTTTAACTTTTCTTCTATATACTTTCATTTGTTTAGTTTTTTTCTATTTTGTTATCTAACTTTTTCTAAAAAAAACCACTGATTAACAAAGGCTAAAATATTGTTTTCTATTCAATAAATTTTTTTAAAAAAAATAAAAAATAAATATAGGGTAGTCCGTCCCTCTTTTGACATTTCTTCAATATAATTTCATTTGTTTAGTTTTTTTCTATCTTTTTTTATATAACTTTTTCTAAAAAAAACACTAATTAAAAAAGGCTAAAATATTGTTTTCTAGTCAATAAATTTTTTTTAAAAAAATAAAAAATAAATATAGGGTAGTCCGTCTCTCTTTTGATTTTTCTTCTATATACTTTGATTTGTTTAGTTTTTTTTTTTATCTTTTTTTCTATAACTTTTTTTAAAAAAAAATCACTGATTAACAAAGGCTAAAATATTGTTTTCTAGTCAATAAAAAAAATTTTAAAAAATAAAAAATAAATATAGGGTAGTCCGTCCCTCTTTTGACTTTTCTTCTATATACTTTCATTTGTTTAATTTTTTTCTATCTTTTCTTATATAAATTTTTCTAAAAAAAACCACTGATTAACAAAGGCTAAAATATTATTTTCTAGTCAATAAAAAATTTTTAAAAAAATAAAAAATAAACATAGGATAGTCCGTCCCTCTTTTGACTTTTCTTCTATATACTTTCATTTGTTTAGTTTTTTTCTATCTTTTTTTATATAACTTTTTCTAAAAAATTCACTGATTAACAAAGGCTAAAATATTGTTTTCTAGTCAATAAAAATTTTTTAAAAAAATAAAAAATAAATATAGGGTAGTCCGTCCCTCTTTTGACTTATCTTCTATATACTTTCATTTGTTTAGTTTTTTTCTATCTTTTTTTCTAAAAAAAATCACTGATTAACAAAGGCTAAAATATTGTTTCTAGTCAATAAATTTTTTTTAAAAAAATAAAAGATAAATATAGGGTAGTCCGTCCCTCTTTTGACTTTTCTTCTATATACTTTCATTTGTTTAGTTTTTTTCTATCTTTTTTTATATAACTTTTTCTAAAAAAACCACTGATTAACAAAGACCAAAATATTGTTTTCTAGTCAATAAAAAATTTTAAAAAAAATAAAAAATAAATATAGGGTAGTCCGTCCCTCTTTTGTCTTTTCTTCTATATACTTTCATTTGTTTAGTTTTTTTCTATCTTTTTTTCTATAACTTTTTCTAAAAAAAACCATTGATTAACAAAGGCTAAAATATTGTTTTCTAGTCAATAAAATTTTTTTAAAAAAATAAAAAATAAATATAGGATAGTCCGTCCCTCTTTTGACTTTTCTTCTATATACTTTCATTTGTTTTGTTTTTTTCTATCTTTTTTTATATAACTTTTTCTTAAAAAAACACTAATTAACAAAGGCTAAAATATTGTTTTCTAGTCATTAAAGTTTTTTTAAAAAAATAAAAAATAAATATAGGGTAGTCCGTCCCTCTTTTGACTTTTCTTCTATATACTTTCATTTGTTTAGTTTTTTTCTATCTTTTTTTCTATAACTTTTTCTAAAAAAAAACCACTTATTAACAAAGGCTAAAATATTGTTTTATAGTCAATAAAATTTTTTTAAAAAATAAAAAATAAACATAGGGTAGTCCGTCCCTCTTTTGACTTTTCTTCTATATACTTTCATTTGTTTAGTTTTTTTCTATCTTTTTTTATATAAATTTTTCTAAAAAAAACCACTGATTAACAAAGGCTAAAATATTATTTTCTAGTCAATAAAAATTTTAAAAAAATAAAAAATAAATATAGGGTAGTCTGTCCCTCTTTTGACTTTTCTTCTATATACTTTCATTTGTTTAGTTTTTTTCTATCTTTTTTTATATAACTTTTTCTAAAAAAAACCACTGATTAACAAACTAAAATATTATTTTCTAGTCAATAAAAAAATTTTAAAAAAATAAAAAATAAGTATAGGGTAGTCCGTCCCTCTTTTGACTTTTCTTCTATATACTTTCATTTGTTTAATTTTTTTCTATCTTTTTTTATATAACTTTTTCTATACCCTAAACCCTATACATATAGGGGTTAGGGTATAGGGTTTAGGGTTTAGGGTATAGAATTTAGGGTATAGGATTTAGGGTATAATGTATAAGGGTTAGGGTATATGGTTTAGGGGTTAGGGTATAGGGTTTAGGATTTAGGGGTTATATAATTAATATTAATATTATTACTGTTTATATAATTAATATTAATATTAATTAATTAATCAATTATATAATTAATAATATATTAATTTATTATTCTTAATATTAGACATAAATATTTTAGTTAGTGTATAATATAGTGTGAAATAAATATAAATATGTGATGTGGCATTATTTGATTGGATTTTAAAATTTCACGGGGATTGGGCCAAAGTAAAATCTGATCGTTCAATACCTTCGATCAAACGGACCATATTAATCCAAACAAAAACACTTTTTCCCTCTCCCTATTTCTCACCTCCTTTCTCTCTCTCCTTCTCTCATTTTGAAATTCCAGAGTCAAAGAACAGACCCACCACCGTTTTCTCTCTCTCTCATTTCCCTCTTCCCCCTCACCGTCTTCTTCAGCCTCCGTTCGCCCTCCGGCGCCATCACATACCTTCGCCCTTCGTCACTCTCTCTCTTTCTCCATTTCCTTCGCCCTCCGTCACTCACAATACGCCTCCCTCTCCCTCTCTCGTCTCCGGCGACGGCAACGGTTCGCACTCCGTCTCTCCTCTGGTTCTTCCGTCTTCGACACAGATCTGGTAACACTCCATCTCTCCCTCTGTTTAGATTTCGCACGATTGTTTCTTCAATCTCTGTTTTGATTTCATTTTGATTTTCAATCTCTCCTCACACTCCGTCTCTCTCTTAGTTTTGATTTCGCCCATTGTTGATTTTTGTTTTGTAGAAACTTCATTGATCAAGTTTTTCATTTTTGGTGATTTTTCTGAATCTGTGATTACGGCGGTGATTGGGCGTTGTGTGACGGTGGTTGTGTGATGGTGGTTGTGTGATGGTGGTGTGCAGTGGTTGTGTGATGGTGGTTAGAGGTGGTGACTGGTCGACGGTGATGGCGGTGGTTGCGGGTGGTTATGGTTAAGGACGGATTTGAGTAGAAAAGAAGTTTAGGGGGGCAAAGTGTAATTGTGAATTATCAAGGATTGATTTAAGATTAATAAAAGTTAAGGGACTTATTTGAAAATTAAAAAAAAATTAAGGGATTGATTTGAGATTAAGAAAAATCAAGGGATTGATTTAAATATATATATATATATATATATATATATATATATATATACATATATATATATATATACATATATACATATATATATATATATATACATATATACATATATATATATATACATATATACATATATATATATATATACATATATATATATATACATATATATATATATATATATATATACATATATACATATATATATATATATATACATATATACATATATATATATATACATATATACATATATATATATATACATATATACATATATATATATATACATATATACATATATATATATATATATATATATATATATATATATATATATATATATATATTTAAGAATATATACTAATATATTTTAAATATATATATATATATATATATATATATATATATATATATATATATATATTAAAATATATTAGTATAATTTTTTTTAAAAAAAATTCTCAATTTAGCGACGGAAATATCCGTTGCTAAAATGGTTCGAAAATAAAACGAGAATTTAAATAGAGACGAAAAATTTGTCGCTAATTCGTAGACGGTCATATCTGTAGCTAATTTAGACATGCACATATCTGTCTCTAATTTAGAGACGGACATATCTGTATCTAATATAGAGACGGCCATATCTGTCTCTAAATTAGAGACGGACATATCCGTCTCCAAAATAGCTACAAAATAGCGACGCCCAATTTAGCGACAAACCTGCACCCACGGAATAGCTACGGAACAAATTCGTAGCTAAACACGATTTAGCTACGGAATCTTCATTTTAGCTACGGAATTTGCCGTAGCTAAAATTGATTTTCCTTGTAGTGTTTCTTGGTCTCTCGATTTTTCTTTTCTCACCGTCTTTTAATAAATTTGTCGTAATAGAATCCAAAGAAGAAGAAATAGTTTTTCTCGGTCGTCCAATTTTTTTTGGCTCAAGTAGCGTGGAAAGTTTTATGTACACTTGATGCTATGCTCATAAATTTAGCTGAATAAGAAAAATAATTATTCTTTAATAAAAGATTATTAAGAAATTAAAAATAAAAATAAATTAGGAAAAATATTGTAAATTAACAAAGAAAATCATATATATAGATCCATGGTCGTGACTTGAATTAGGAGTAAGATTTTCATTTGTATGGTTCACACCAATACCAGTATATCAAGTATTATTAGCTTAGATCTAAATTAATTAACAAATTTATATAAAAAAATCACATTATATATATATATATATATATATATATATATATATATATATATATATATATATATATATATATATATATATATATATATATATATATATATATATATAAACAATTTTTTTTTTAGAATTTGTCTTTATAATGAAAATATTTCAAAATTGACAAAATTCAATAACATATTACCTTGAGCCGTAATACCATTAGAAATATCCTCCAATGGTAATCGTTGAGAAGATCGTTGCGATAAATTAATGAAATCGTTGTCCACATCAGTAAGATGCTTTTTCTTTTCATAGATGATCTATACATTTGTATATTCTAAAAAAACTTAAATATTAATGAACATATATTTAGATAATGTTAATAATTTAACAACAGTCTAAAAATAAATAAAAATAAAATAACAAATCATATACTCCCTCCGTCCCAGCTCAGTGGAGACTTATTTCCTTTTTGATTTTGTCCCAGCTCATATTATGCGTCAATCTGAGAACCTCACAGTCATTTCATACTTTGGATGAACAGAGTGCAGCATGCACAATATCATGTCTACTCCCTTTAGGAACAACAGGTAAAATCTGTCTGAGGTCACTGTAATTCTGTCTTATGTAAAAAAGACTGAATATTCTGTTATGCATGTATGTTTTATCTCTTGAGTAGCTTCAATATCAACATATTTCATCACGGTTGACAAAACTATACTGGCGTGCGCCCGAAGAAATACACAATATAAACCATCTTAAGGAGCCGAATCTATTTGGACAGAGGTAGTAGCAATCATACAGGTTAATAACTTTAAAGAATAGAGTATATGAGAGTTCAATACTTACAGAAGTGTTTTTACTGAATCCAATCCTGGACAGATGCTTCCTTTCTTTGACAGTGTATGATTTCCAGGTTTGACTAAAATTCAATTGATTGGAACTGCACAATCAATTGAACTCTTAATTGAGGATATGGAATGAAAAGGAAAAGGAACTTGCAGAAACTGGTCTACAACCACTGAAATTATGTGAGGTCTGCATTCACAGCCTAATTTGACAATACGAAAAATAACACAGGAAAAAGAGGTTGCCTTTTATGAGAAGACTAAGTGCCTCTGATACTACCCCTCACAGCAACAATCCATTAATTAAGGTACTTGGTTGGAGTGCTACAACTTAATTCATTCAACTTATTTGATGCTTCTGGGACATATATATATATATATATATATATATATATATATATATATATATATATATATATATATATGTTGTGAATTTGGTGGTACCCCCGTTGCAATCTAGACAAAGAAATCAACACACCCACACGCACAAAAAAGAAATAATCACACACACAAGAACACAAGAGTTGTTTACCCGGTTCATTCAACACATGAACTACGTCCGGGGGCAATTGCCAAGCCAATATGTATTAGACACCTTCTAATATGTTGCTACAATCAACTACAATATGTTCTAGGCCGAAATTATGCTTATATAGTTATACAAGGAAGCCCTAACTCAGTTTAAGAAGAGATACAATCGAATTAGGAAACAAATCAAATCTGCAGCACAAAGATCGGGCGCAGCACGGCCGCCCTCAAGGCCAGCGCGGCCGCCCTCCTTGGCCGAGACTTCTTCACCCATGAAGGAACTCCAGCGCGGTCGCCCTCCACCACGAGCGCGGCCGCTCTCCTTGACAGAAGCTTCCTCCGAGATTTTCCTCCTTCAATCTCACCGACTCCTCCGACTTAGTCCCCTTTTCTTCCTTGTAGTTTAGGACTCCAATCCCAACAATCTCCCACCGGAGACTAAACTAACAAACATAAAATCACCCATCAACTCCCACCACGGAGTAAAGACCTTCGAACACATTTCCCCCCATCATATTGGCTTGACACTACCTCACCTCTCCTCACGTACTAAGGCGAGTTGAAACCAAGCGACGTTTCAACCTCTCCGTGTTAGATCGTTCTTGCCTCCCCAAATCAGCTTCTACCTTAATTTCTCCCCGCAAGTCTAACTTCGCCTTCTCCCTCCAGACCCACCTTCCTCGCAATGCTTCCCCTTGAAACTCGGACACACCTTGTTTCTTGCATCGTCTGTTTTTGGTCTGAAACCGCTCTCTGTTAGGGCACTTGGACTTCCACACCACGTTGATCAACTTTGAGTCCCCCCTAACATACCGTTTCTTGATGTCTCCCCTTTTTACATCAACAGGTCGGTTCTTTAGCCTCTTGCTCCCACCGAAACGAACATCGACATTGTAGGTAGAGTACAACATCTTCCCCTTAACCCCACGAGCCAACACCTTAGCCCCTTTTGTGACTTCCCAAGACCCACCAATGAAAGAAACACCATACCCTTCACTGTCAAGTTGTCCCACAGAAATCACCCTTCTCCTCAAATTCGGAACATGCATCACGTTGTGTAGTTGTAAAACAACCCCGTTAGGTGTCTTCATCATCACATCCCCCTTACCTTTGACCTTCAATGGCTGACCGTCACCAAGATAGACAACCCCAAAGTCTCCAGTTTTGTACCGCTTCATTGATTCTGCATCCCCACTAGCATGACAAGAAGCTCCCGAATCCAACACTCAATCTTCACCCGACTGCTCCTCTCCTAGGATTAATACATCTCCACCATCATCCACCACGTGTGCACTACCACCTTTTCCCGGACAGTCATAACTGATATGACCTAATTCGCCACAATTGTAGCACTTGACCTTTTTCCCCTTTTTAGGTCTTCCCCTATTTCTCTCCACCCTAAGTGCAGCCCCATCTACGGAAGATTCTCCCCTTTTCTCTTTCTTTCGCAACTCCTCTTGAAGGATGAGATCTCTAACCTCCGTATACACCAATGTTGTTTTCGACGTACTAATCGTTGTGACAGTAACCTCCCAACTATCAGGCAATGACTTTAGTAGAAAACAAGCTAGCACTTAATCGGAGAAAGTAATATCAACACTTTTCAATTGGTCCACCATACCTTTGAAATTGCCGATATGACTTGCCGCTGTCTGCCCCTCTGACATCTTCGCATTCGCAAAACTCTTTATCAAATGCACCTTATTGATATTCGACGGCTTCTCATACATGTCTGACAGCGTTTGTAGCAACTCCACCATTGTCTTGGCCTCCATAGCGTTCCGTGTAACGTCGTCGGTTAGAGCGCTCCTCACCGCTCTTAACGCCTTCCGATCTAACGTCTCCCAATCCCCTTGTGACATGTCTTCGGGTTTCTCCTTCAAGGGTTTATGAAGATCCTTACAATAAAGGTAATCTTCAATCCTTGTCCTCCAGAACGTGAAATTCACACCGTTGAATTTCTCGATTGAGTTCTTTATCTGACTGCTTCACCAAAATCCCCAAGAACGCGATTCAAAGAAAATTAACTAATGAAACTTTGAATCCTCTGAACCAATGCTCTGATACCAGTTGTTGTGAATTTGGTGGTACCCCCGTTGCAATCTAGACAAAGAAATCAACACACCCACACGCACAAGAAAGAAATAATCACACACAAGAACACAAGAGTTGTTTACCCGGTTCATTCAACACATGAACTACGTCCGGGGGCAATTGCCAAGCCAATATGTATTAGACACCTTCTAATATGTTGCTACAATCAACTACAATATGTTATAGGCCGAAATTATGCTTATATAGTTATACAAGGAAGCCCTAACTCAGTTTAAGAAGAGATACAATCGAATTAGGAAACAAATCAAATCTGCAGCACAAAGATCGGGCGCAGCGCGGCCGCCCTCAAGGCCAGCGCAGCCTCCCTCCTTGGCCGAGACTTCTTCACCCCCGAAGGAACTCCAGCGCGGTTGCCCTCCACCACGAGCGCGGCCGCTCTCCTTGACAGAAGCTTCCTCCGAGATTTTCCTCCTTCAATCTCACCGACTCCTCCGACTTAGGCCCCTTTTCTTCCTTGTAGTTTAGGACTCCAATCCCAACAATATATATATATATATATATATATATATATATATATATATATATATGACACAACATGCATCCATATCTTAAGTATACTTCCATTCTCTCCGACTTTATAAGCTTTCATATCTTCTCTATTTGTGGTAACGATCATTCTTTGTCAAATGTTGTTTTTTATTGATGTGAATTTTTGCTTATTTAAGTTTTTTATTTCTGCATATGTATATATATATATATATATATATATATATATATATATATATATATATATATATATATATATATATATATATATATATATATATATATGACACAACATGCATCCATATCTTAAGTATACTTCCATTCTCTCCGACTTTATAAGCTTTCATATCTTCTCTATTTGTGGTAACGATCATTCTTTGTCAAATGTTGTTTTTTATTGATGTGAATTTTTGCTTATTTAAGTTTTTTATTTCTGCATATGCTCTGTTTGGCTGCTGTAAGTTTACTTCTAACTGTTTGATCAGTTTGCCTGTGCTATGGATTCATTCACAAACTTATCTTGTTTCTGTTTCTTTTTTTTTTTTTTTTTTCTCCGTTGATTTGGCTGTAATCAGACTGGGGTAGTTATAGTCTTATAGATTTGCATTTATTTGTTTTCTTTGATTGGATTGGATTGTTATAAACGATTTTGTTAAAGTAGTCATTTAATGTAAAATGGAGCAGAATAGAAAGATATGATCTCTTTAGCGGACATAGTAATTGAGACAAATGTTTTGTGAAATGTTGAGTTTGTTATACAAAGCTTTGTTCAGTAGTTAAATGTGATTTTGAGGGATGTTCAGTAGTTAAATGTGATTTTGAGGGAGTTCAATCTTGTTGATTGGGAGTAACAAAGGAACTGTATACACTATAAATACCATCATTAGCCCTATTGGCCAAGGTATTTTCTAACCTCATCACACACACACCCCAAGAACGCGATTCAAAGAAAATTAACTAATGAAACTTTGAATCCTCTGAACCAATGCTCTGATACCAGTTGTTGTGAATTTGGTGGTACCCCCGTTGCAATCTAGACAAATAAATCAACACACCCACACGCACAAGAAAGAAGTAATCACACACAAGAACACAAGAGTTGTTTACTCGGTTCATTCAACACATGAACTACGTCCGGGGGCAATTGCCAAGCCAATATGTATTAGACACCTTCTAATATGTTGCTACAATCAACTACAATATGTTCTAGGCCGAAATTATGCTTATATAGTTATACAAGGAAGCCCTAACTCAGTTTAAGAAGAGATACAATCGAATTAGGAAATAAATCAAATCTGCAGCACAAAGATCGGGCGCAGCGCGGCCGCCCTCAAGGCCAGCGCGGCCTCCCTCCTTGGCCGATACTTCTTCACCCCCGAAGGAACTCCAGCGCGGTCGCCCTCCACCACGAGCGCGGCCGCTCTCCTTGACAGAAGCTTCCTCCGAGATTTTCCTCCTTCAATCTCACCGACTCCTCCGACATAGGCCCCTTTTCTTCCTTGTAGTTTAGGACTCCAATCCCAACAATATATATATATATATATATATATATATATATATATATATATATATATATATATATATATATATATATATATATATATATATATATATATATATATATGACACAACATGCATCCATATCTTAAGTATACTTCCATTCTCTCCGACTTTATAAGCTTTCATATCTTCTCTATTTGTGGTAACAATCATTCTTTGTCAAATGTTGTTTTTTATTGATGTGAATTTTTGCTTATTTAAGTTTTTTATTTCTGCATATGTATATATATATATATATATATATATGTATGTATATATGACACAACATGCATCCATATCTTAAGTATACTTCCATTCTCTCCGACTTTATAAGCTTTCATATCTTCTCTATTTGTGGTAACGATCATTCTTTGTCAAATGTTGTTTTTTATTGATGTGAATTTTTGCTTATTTAAGTTTTTTATTTCTGCATATGCTCTGTTTGGCTGCTGTAAGTTTACTTCTAACTATTTGATCAGTTTGCCTGTGCTATGGATTCATCCACAAACTTATCTTGTTTCGTTTCTTTTTTTTGTTTTTTTCTTTCTCCGTTGATTTGGCTGTAATCAGACTGGGGTAGTTATAGTCTTATAGATTTGCATTTATTTGTTTTCTTTGATTGGATTGGATTGTTATAAACGATTTTGTTAAAGTAGTCATTTAATGTAAAATAGAGCAGAATAGAAAGATATGATCTCTTTAGCGGACATAGTAATTGAGACAAATGTTTTGTGAAATGTTGAGTTTGTTATACAAAGCTTTGTTCAGTAGTTAAATGTGATTTTGAGGGATGTTCAGTAGTTAAATGTGATTTTGAGGAAGTTCAATCTTGTTGATCGGGAGTAACAAAGGAACTGTATACACTATAAATACCATCATTAGCCCTATTGGCCAAGGTATTTTCTAACCTCATCACACACACACACCCCAAGAATTTCAAAGTTTTGTGCTTAATTTTTTTTTTTTTTTTTTAGAGATATTACTTACACACCCAATGATATGAACAAGAATTAAACCCATCTTGATCTATAAATATGATTTTTGGTTGTATTGTGATCTCAAATTCAAATTATAAAGTCCGATATTCCTTACGAAAATAAAAAGTCTTGAAACATCAAAATTGTTAATTTATATGAAATATTATGAAGAGGCAGCAGTCCGAAATTCGTGGGTATCCCATGTTCATCTTTATGAGATCACAAATATGGAAACTTGAAATTGATACGGAATCCCACGTAACAAATCAATACTATTCGTCAGTCGGTCAATCGATGCATTGAACGGTGAACCAGTACTATTGTTTTTGATATTAAATGTTGAAAGTAAGAGAAAAGCACTTTCATCCAAATTAATGGTCTTGGATCCCTCTGTTAATATGTTGACTCATTTATTGAGTCACACGAAACGAAATTAAGGTGAGCCAACAAGTCACAAGTACTACTTGTAGGTTTACTCCCTAACTTTGCATGTCTCATTTTTTTTTTTTTTTGCTCATAACCTATTTATGAAATTGTGAGTCCCACCAAAAATACAAATACTCCATCCCGCTCGATTTATTAATTTTACTTTGATGTTATACGCTTATTAAAAAATCATCCAAAATATTGTTCATAATTTATCATATTTAAGAAATAAAACAACTAAAAACCTTAATTGAGACATATCAAAAACGAAAGTAAAAATCTAACTGAATCGTAGTATTTGACATCCACTTAATGGACTAAATTTTAAAATGATATATCTATGTCCCCTATTGTAATTGCGTCTTTAATATACGTAACATCTACCTAATGAGACTCCTATCTGCTAATTAGTGAAGTTCCTATTACGTTTCTGTGCTTTTCTAAAGTCAAACAAAGAAGATATTAGACTATTTATTTAAGAGACCTATTTGAAAGCGTGAGCTTTTTGAGTACAAATTTTTGTTTTCTTATTTTAAAAGACTTCTATAATGGTAAGAAGATTTTGTGACTTTCATGAAAGATTTATTATTTTGACTAGGAGTTTGTATATAAAGTAAATATCTTTTATTTATGTACGTAGTTTTATATTAGGACTAACCTACTAACAATCTACTTCTTTGTGAGTGTGATTTGTATTTCCTTATAGGTAAAGAGATCTTACAAAGGAAGATGTTGATTACGTGAAGACCTTCTCTATGGTGCATATAAATACAAGGTATTCAGCACAAGAGAAGAGACGGAATTTTAAGAGAGAAAATTACTTGTTCTTCACAGTTTGTCAACATTGTGATTTTAGGTTGTGAGTGAAGGTTGTGCCTTACATCCGTAACTCACATCTAGGTTTTCATAGAGTTCTTTGTTTTACTTCTGACTAGAATAGGTCCTACTTGGGAAAGGGGAATTGTTCTTGTCGTAGAAGGTGATTAGAACTCGTTTAGTATTTTAATATTTTAGTTTTTCACTTATTTGTTTTTGTAAGCAACAAAAGTCATTATAGTGAAAAGTTTTTGGGCGTAAGCCTAGTTTGCTGATCTCACAGAACTCTTGCGTTATTGCTTTTAAACTGTTTTATTCCGCTGCATTATCTGTGGATGTGTGGACAGTTGTGAGACACATCTGTTCTCACATCCGTTGTCTGTTGGGTGATTAAAGTTTTCTAGCTACACGAAACTTTAAATTGGTATCAAAGCCAACTCTCGATATATTACTGAGTGTTGATCCAGAAAGTGTAGTTATTATGAAATGCTAAAATCATCAAAACAGGCCTCCTGTCTTGGATGGCACCAATTATTCTCTTTGGAAGTCTAAAATGCGAAATTACATCAAAAGTATTGATGAAAGGGCTTGGATGTGTATTCTTGTTGCATGGCAACCTCCAACTGTGGAGAAGAAGCCTGCATCTGGTGTTGGTGAGTCAATTTTTGAAAGAAAACCTGAAGATCAATGGACTCTTGAAGAAATACATTTGGCTAACTATAATTCTAAAGCAATGGGTGCTATTTTAAGCCATGTTTCTGGGAATATGTACAAGCTTATCACTAATGAGAATGTAGCCAAAGTTGCTTGGAATATCCTGCAAACACAATGTGAGGGTGCACCAAGTGTAAAAGCTACTAGGCTTAGAATTTTAATGGATAGGTTTGAAATCCTTCGAATGGAGGAAACTGAGGACATTGTATCATATGCTGCTAAGATTCATGAGATTTCAAATGAGTGTACAAGTCTAGGAGAATCAATCTCCAATGCAAGACTTGTGAGTAAAATTTTGAGGACCTTACCTAAGAGGTTCAACATAAAAGTGGTTGTGATTAAGAAAACAAATGACACCAATACCGTAGGTCTAGACAAAATCGTAGGTATTTTGACTGTGTTTGAGCTAAACCTTGAAGCTCAGAAAAAGAACAAATCTCTCAGTCTTGCTCTCAAAAGTGCTGCTGCACTTTCAAAAGAGCTTGTGGAATTATCCTTTGAGATTGACAAGTCAAATCTTGAAGAAGAGAATGTAGCTCTTATTTCAAAGAAATTCAGTTCAATACTGAAAAATAAAAGGATGAGTAAATTTCCTAACAGACCTGCTCCCAGTGCTACTGAAAAGCCAAAACCTAGCACTGATAATGGATTCAAGAAACCAAGCTTTGAAAATAATAATCCTCTGAGTCTGTTCAATGTAGGGCATGTCGTGGCTTTGGTCATTATGCCAATGAGTGTGCTAACACACTCAAAAAGAAGGGAATAAGTTTAACTGCTACCCTTAGTGACATTGAGGATGAAGATAAAGTGACTAATATGTCTATTATCAATTGCCATTCTGTGTTTAATGCCTTTTATGCAGATATAGAAGATGGAGTTCCTGAAAAATCCTTGGATGTGGTCTCAGATGTTTACACATCTGGTGTCACATCTGACCTAATGCAAAACTATTTCACAGTAAAAGGAGATTCTGAAGAAGAAGATAGGGACATTCCCTATGAGGAACTTTTTGCAACATACAAGGAGCTGCATACAGATTGGATGAAGAGAATGGACAAGATTGAGGTACTTGTTAAGGTAAATAAGTCTCTTTCTGATAAATTGGCTACTTGTGAAGATGAAAAAGCTATACTTTCAAAGGAAAATGATGTTCAAAAAGATACCATTACCAAACTTGAAGTCCTTGTAACCAAAAGAGAAGTTGAGCTTGAAAAAATCAAAAATGAATGTGAGAAAGCTGAGAGTACATTTACCAAGTTAAACAAAAGTAAGATGAAACTTGATGAAGCTATTTCTATAGGTCAGCTCAACAAAACTGGTCTGGGCTTTGAAAAAGGTAATTTTGTAAAGGAGGGATGTGAGACTTCTACTTCAAAAGATGTGGAAAAACCAATTTTTAGAGAAAAAGTCCTTTTGAGAGAGAAAAGACCTAGGAAGAGGCACTACATATGCGACTATTGCCTTGCTCCTGGTCACATTAGACCCTTCTGTTACAAACTCAAGGCTGACAAAAAGTCTGGTTACTTCAATCAGCCTCAGATGTGTGAGAAGATGTATGCATATCCGAACACACATCCTGGTAATCTGAGACCTCTGCAACCCAAAAAGAAAGCTGTAAAGCAGTGGGTGGCCAAACCAAATGCCACTTGTAATGTTGTTTACTCTTCCCTCAAGAGTACTATCTCTGGCTCTTGGTATTTTGATAGTGGGTGCTCTAGGCACATGACTGGAAACCAAGCAGTCCTCCTTGACTATGAAGTAATTAGTGGGGGGAAAGTAAATTTTGGTGGAGGTGCTCAAGGAAAAATTGTTGGGAAAGGAACCCTAGATGTTAAGGGTCTTCCAAAATTGCACAATGTGTACCATGTGGAAGGCTTGAAAGCCAACCTGATAAGCACCAGTCAACTATGTGATGATGATCTTTATGTGAAGTTTGATAAGCACTTGTGTGAAGTGTTTGATAAGGATAATAAATGTGTGTTTACTGGTCCTAGATCTGCTGACAATTGTTACCAATTTGGTGACAATCTCTCTTGCCTAAGCTCAAAAGCTAATGATGTCAATCTGTGGCACCAAAAATTAGGGCATGCTAGCTGTAGAACTCTGGAAGAACTTCAAAGGTTTGAAGCTATTAAAGACCTCCCTAAACTGAACTTCAAGAACCCTGATGTCTGTGGTTCATGTCAAAAGGGAAAGAAAACAAAAGCATCACATAAAAAGGTCCAACAGTGCTCCACATCTAGGTGCTTGGAGCTGATTCACACTGATTTATTGGGACTTATTGAAGTAGAAAGCTTTGGTAGGAAAAAGTATGCCTTTGTGTGTGTTGATGATTATTCTAGGTACACTTGGGTAATGTTCTTAAGAGAAAAATTTGAAACAATTGGAGAATTCAAAAATTGGTACAAAAGGGTTAGAAATCTTTATGGTCTTAAAACTGTGAGGATTAGGTCTGACTATGGCACTGAATATGAGAACCAAATGTTTACTAATTTTTGCAATTCTAAGGGAATCACACATGAGTTTTCTTCACCAATCACTCCACAGCAAAATGGAATTGCTGAAAGAAAAAATAGAACTTTGCAAGAAATGGCTAGGGTGATGTTAAGTTCTAAAAATATGTCCAAAAATTTTTGGGCAGAAACTTTAAACACTGCTTGTCACATTGGCAATAGAGTGTTTCTTAGGATTGGTAGCACTGTCACTCCATATCAAATCCTTCTTGGAAAGAAACCCACAGTGAAGTACTTTCATGTGTTTGGGTTCATCTGTTACATTCTCAATGATAGAGAATACTTGTCCAAATTTGATTCAAAGAGTGACAAAGCAATTTTCATGGGCTATTCCACGAATAGTAGAGCTTACAAAGTTTTTAATCTCAAAACTAAGACCATTATGGAATCTGCTAATGTTATTTTTGATGACTCACTTGATCTTAACCTCAAGACTGCTGAGAATGATATTTCAGGTTGCTTACTGGACTGGAAGGATGAAGAAACAGGTGCTGAAAAACCAACAGAAACTTCCAATCTTTGAAAAACATGTCAACTCCGATAAGGATGGAACCAAGGATGTGGACACATCTGCATCCACATCTGAACCCACATTTGCTCCCACATCCACTCAAAATCCTGTAACTGAGGACAGTTCCTCTAAATCTGATCAGGATGTTGCTTCAGATGATAATGTGGATGGGTGTGTGGATAGATCAAAGGATATTCCTTCTAAAATCCAGAAAAACCACCCCACATCACAAGTTGTGGGAGATGTGCATGCTCAAGTGAGAACTAGACAAAAGGACAAAGTGGACTATAGAAAGATGGCTGGTTTACAGAGTTTCTCCTCAGCATACTTCCATGTAAGTTTTGCTGTTTTGTTTCAAAGATTGAACCTAAGAATATTACTGAAGCATTGAAAGATGCTGAATAGATTCTTGCTATGCAAGATGAGTTGATTCAATTTAAAAAGAATGAGGTATGGACTCTTGTTCCTAGACCCTCTCATGGAAATGTCATAGGAACCAAATGGATATTCGAGAACAAAACTGATGAGCAAGGTGTGATCACTAGAAATAAAGCTAGGTTAGTTGCTCAAGGTTACACTCAAATTGAGGGAATTGATTTTGAGGAGATATTTGCTCCTGTTGCAAGGATTGAGTCCATTAGGCTTCTGTTAGCCATTGCTTGTTACCTCAAGATTACTCTTCATCAAATGGATGTTAAGAGTTCTTTTTTAAATGGGATATTAAATGAGGAAACCTATGTTGAACAACCTAAAGGTTTTGTGGACTCCAAGTATCCTAACCATGTGTATAAGCTGAAGAAAGCTCTGTATGGGCTAAAACAAGCCCCTAGGGCTTGGTATGGTAGGTTGACTGACCATTTGCTTCACCTAGGATTTAAGAAAGGTGAGGTTGACAAAACATTGTATGTGAGAAAAAATAAAAAGGAGATTCTTGTGGCTTAAATCTATGTGGATGATATTGTGTTTGGGTCAAACTCTGACCCTATGCTAGCTGAGTTTGTGGATAGCATGACTTCCACATTTGAGATGAGTATGGTAGGTGAGTTGAACTTTTCTTTGTCCTACAGATTAAACAATTCAAAGATGGCATGTTCATCTCTCAGTCTAAGTATGCCAAGAATCTTGTGAAAAAGTTTGAACTTGAACACTATTCACATCAAAGAACACCAATGGGATCTTCCCAAAAGCTAAGTCATGATTCAGATGGTGAGAGTATTGATCAAACCCTGTACAGAAGCATGATAGGAAGTCTGCTTTACCTCACTGCAAGTAGACCTGACATAATGTATAGTGTGTGTCTCTGTGCAAGATACCAAGCCAACCCAAAGGTGTCTCATCTTAAAGCCTTGAAAAGAATCATTAGATATGTAAGTGGGACTGTGAACCTAGGGTTGCATTATTCTAAAGAGACAAACACCAATTTGGTTGGCTATACAGATTCTGATTGGGCTGAAAATAGTGATGATAGAAAGAATACTACAGGTGGATGTTTCTACCTAGGAAATAACCTTGTGTCTTGGTATAGTAGGAAGCAGAATTGTGTGTCCTTATCCACTGCTGAGACTGAATATGTAGCCCTTGGAAGTTGCTGCACACAACTAATTTGGATGAATCAAATGTTGAAAGATTATGGATTAAATAGCAAAATTTTGACTGCTTTTTTTGACAACAAAAATGCCTTGGACATATCTAAAAATCCTATCCAACACTCTAGAACAAAGCACATTGATATTAGACATCATTTCATTAGATATCTTGTAGAACAAAAAATTGTGTGTCTGGAATTTGTTGGGACTGAAAATCAATTGGCTGATATATTTACAAAGGCATTAGATTTGGAGAGATTTTCCTCTTTGAGGAAGTCTCTTGGTTTGTGTGATATCTAAGGTTGTGAGCACAAATGTGTCTCACATCCTCTAACACATCTGTATATTAGATTAACCGAAAAAAAAAAACAAAAAAAAAATAAAAATAATAATAAAAAAATATCATGCATTAGCACGAAATTTCTCAGTGTGGTCACTTGTGAGTCTTCATCTTTGACATTGTTTTTGATCACTTAATTGTGAGCACTTCCTGTTCATGTCATCTTTTGATGACTTGTTTTAACCTTCCTAGGTATCTCACAGTGGGTGCTATAAAACAAAAAAATAATATAAGTGAGAAACAACTGCTTCACCCTTAGTATGAAGCCAGACCATTGTGATCAAGTGATTCTCATAAGAAATCTTGAAATCAAACTTGATAAGATTATTGGAAAAAAGGGCTATCTTTGGGATCAAAGTAAAGTGAAAGCTACTCACAATGCAAAAATCCACAACAAAAATTGGTGGATGCATCCTAGAGGCTGTGTAGATTGGATTATTGCTCATTTACTTTTTGTGATCTAAATGTGTCCCCAAATGTGACTCACATTCTATGCCACATCCATAAGCTGAGATTTTTCCTTCACCTGTGTGTTTGCATCATGCTAGGCATACTGCATTTTAGGTCATATAGGAGCTTTGTAAATATGTCAGTTAATTTATTTTCATTCTTAATTTACTCCTTGATTTGACAAGTTTTTGTTTTCCAAAATCTTATATGAAGAGAAAAGGTGTGTATCAATCCATGTTTGAAAAGAAAGGACAATTTTGAAAAGGATTCTGTTTTTGTAAAAGATATGGCTGAATTATTTTTGTTCCCATAAAAATCTATCAATATCTTGTTTATTTTAATCCCCTATTTCTTCGAAGGTGGTTGTGTGGTAATCTCAAAGGGTTCTAGCAGTTAGAGGATCTCTAAGGTATTTAGGATGTGTGAGACCTTTTAGGAAAAGGATTCTTGTTTAATTGGAAAGGGGGAGCTGTGAGTATTTATTAGGGCTCACATCCATCACTTCCCCCATAAACCCTTGCTGAACCCGTTGTTCTTCCATTGCTTTGGCACGCAATCACACACACATTGCCATTAATTCTCATGCACTGTTTAACCTAACTCCCTTTTGTAGTTTAAATGGCCGATCACTCTAATATTCGTGAAGAAGACGTCCTCAACATTGAACCCCTTTCCGTGGCCATTGCTGAAGCTCCCATTGCCTCCAACCCTGTAATAGCAAAATTTCTTGCTGAAATTCCTCCCCCCTCATCCTCGTCTAGCTCTTCAATGGAAGCTTCACCCGCTAAATCACCTACATTGGAACCTTTGTCTGTTCCAGTAGCTTCTGAAAACCCTAAACCTCCAACCTCTCCGATTTTACAACCATCGGTTGTCGCCTCTGTTTTACCCTCTGTTGAAACCCCTTCAACCAAAAAGAGGAAGCTAACTGATAAGTGACTATTATATAGTCATTTATCCTTAGTTTTATATACTTTTTATTGCATAAAACATCATTTCTCATTTCATTTTATGTACTTTTTAGTTCCTTTTTCATATTATCTAGATTTTACGCCTTTTTGTACTTTTCTTGCAATTAAAGACAGGTTTTAGGTTCTTTTTATCGAAAGGATACTTGGACACTTCAAGGCAAAAGACATGGAAGAGCACCAACCAAATCAAGCACACAAAGCTAAATTCCAGATGGAACGGCCGTGCAGCCAAGATGGAGCGGCCGTGCACCTGGCCTTTTTCAGGCCATTTGTGGCCCTAAAACATAGAGTGGCCGTGTCTTGAAGAGGGAGTGGCCGTGTCATTATATGGAGCGGCCGTGCAGCTTGGAAAGGAGCGGCCGTGCGAAGTGTCAAGACTCAAATTCAAATCTGGCGCCAAGGGTCACACGGCCGTGCAACTTCCTTGACGCGGCCGTGCAAAACGCGACTGCAGATGTAAAGGCACCTTTTGATGGCACCCAATTGAAGAGTCTCCTCCTTTTTATAAATAGGACCCTAGTGATCAGTCTTAGATACGAAATTTTAGGGAGAAAATCACTGATACTTCATAGATAGAAGATACAAACACTTGTGATAACAATTTTCTAAGGAGATTTGAAGATCAAGTTCATTATTTGTTCTTGGAATCACTTTGGAGGAAAAGCAATAAAAGTGAAGCATTATTCTCAGCATTTGCCTTCTTTATTCATAAGTCTTTCTTACTCAATCTTTTATTATTGCTTATACGTTATAAATGGCTTGTGAGTAATTCCCCTTATTCTTGGGGTTGGAAACTCAAAAGCATACTTGTTCATCATCTAAAAATGTTAAGTCTTGTCTTCTTTCTTCATCTAATCAATTTCTTTATATTATTCTCTAAACGCCTTGCATTTTGGAGATATCCAATTTGTATGATTCAGTCAATTGAGAGAAGTACCTAGCGGAGAATCTCGATTGACGGAACCATATAAAGAAACTAGGTTTCATTGATCACGAAAGTAGTTCAATGGCCTAGGGATGTTCCTTTAATGGAAAGTATGTTGTCTCTCGTTCTTAATGGATTCTTACTAATTATGGTCAGCTAGAGATAAGCCGGAACGCCCGTTTGTGATAGGGCGGGAACAACGTAAACGGAAGTCTCAAACAGTTAGGGCATAATTAGTGAAGAATACAAACGCTACTGTCTTAAACCGAAGTAGCGAAGGCTTAACATACCATCCTTGCTTTTTATGAAAACCTTTTATATCTAAGACAATGACGATTTGATGAACAAAGTTATGTGTATGATTTCCAATCCCGAGAATGCTTCGTTTTATAAGAATTTAATCAAAGTACTTTCTGTTTATATTCTCTCTATTTTTCTAAAAACAAATTTTATCTCCCCCCAATCTTTTCTATTACTTTCTAAAGACAAAAATATTCCCTAGTAAACCCTGTCTCTGTGGGATCGACCCGTAATTGCACCTGCTATATTACAATAGCCCGTGCGCTTGCGGAATTAAATAAACCGTTAGATTTCGACCGAACAAGTTTTTGGCGCCGTTGCCGGGGACAACGGTTTACTTTTATTTTTGTCTTTACTACATAATTTTTAGTTTTTGTTTTATTTTTACTATCTTGCTTTCTCTTCCTATAAATTGTTGCGTTTAATTTCTCTTCAAGTGTTTTTCTTATAGTTTATGAAACGGTCTCGGACATACGTTGACAACTTTGATCCGGAACCCGAAAGAAGCTTTCACGAGAGATTAAGAAGATTTAGAGAAACTTTGAAGAAGCATATGGACGGAGAACAGCAAACACCCGCTAGGACCCTACGAGACTTTGTTAACCCAAGTACCCCAGGAACTAGATCCCCTATTGTTGTGCCGAATGCCGGAGCGGCACACTTCGAGATAAAGCCGCAGTTATTGCATATGGTTATGAATAACCAATACAGCGGCACCGCTTTCAAAGATCCCCATCTACACATCCAAACATTCCTTGAATACTGTGATACCACACGTATTCAAAATGTTACGGCGGAAGCAATTCGGATGCGCCTTTTTCCTTTCTCTCTTAAGGATAAGGCGAAACAATGGTTAAATTCGGTCCCCCAGAATTCATTAACAACATAGGACCAAATTCAAGAAGCATTCCTTGGTCGATTTTTCCCACCAAGCAAAACTGCCCAGATACGGACAAAGATCACTAACTTCTGTCAAACAGATAGTGAGACTTTGTATGATGCATGGGAGCGGTTCAAGAAACTTCTCAGAATGTGCCCCCACCACGGGCTTGAAAAGTGGTTGATTGTTCACACCTTCTACAACGGTCTCATATTCAAAACAAGAGAGACCATTGATGCCGCTGCAGGAGGAGCATTGATGAACAAGGGAGTCGATGAGGCATACGACCTTATCGAGAACATTGCATTGAACCATTACCAATGGTCAAATGAGAGGGAGCAGCAACAAGGTACGCCCGGTAAATATAATGTTGATGCAGTTACTCTTCTTTCCTCTAAAGTTGACATGCTTTTGAAAAAGTTTGAAAATCTTAATGTCAATCCCATTGCTAGTGTAAATGTGTTATGCGAACTATGTGGGTCTAACTCACATAGTACGGATAATCATGAGTTACTTGACGTTACTTCTAACGATCAAGTGAACTTTGTTAATTCTTTTGGACAAAAAGGGGGGATGTATTCTAATACATACAATCCCGAATGGAGGAATCACCCCAATTTTTCCTATAAGAATAACAACATTCTTAACCCGCAACCATCTACACAACCCCCGGGATTTGCACCTAAGAATTTCAACAACAATGCAAGTACCTTTCCCCCTAAATCTAAATTGGATCTTATAATGGATTATGTAGTGGAAAATAAAAATTCCCAAGAAAAGATCAATAATGAATTTAGGGAATGTTTTAAACTGCTTAATGCTAGGTTTGATAACTTGGCAGCGCATAATAAGATGCTAGAAACTCAACAAGCTCAACAGGCTACCCCAATGAATAGGCCACAAGGGAATCTTCCCGGTCAACCTCAAAGGCCAAATGAGCAAGTCAATATGGTAAAAACTAGGGATGAGCAAGAAAAGATAAATGAATGCCCTAGAAATAATCATAGTCCAATCCCTCCGATGATTGAGACTAGTTTGGGAACGGAATCCCCTAAAAAAGAAAACAAGGATTATGATGAATTCCTTGATAACCTAGATGCCATTAATGTTAACATTCCATATTTTAGAAAAGATGAAGATATGCCTTTAGCCGTTAAACCTTTAAAAAAATTAATTTTTGAAAAAGAAAGGCTAGAAGAAAATGAGAATGTTATGTTGGCGGAGGAAGTAAGCGCTGTTTTGCAAAATAAAGACCCTCCGAAATTAAAGGATCCGGGTACATTCACCATTCCTTGTTGTGTTGGCAGAATAAACATAGATAACGCTGTCCTTGACTTAGGAGCTAGCGTTAGTATAATGCCATTATCGGTTAGCGAGAAACTTGGTATAGGGGAACTTAAACCCACAACCATAACTCTCCAATTGGAAGACCGATCCGTTCAATACCCCGTTCGTATTATGGAAAACTTGCCTTGTCGAATAGGGAACTTGATCATCCCTGTCGATTTTGTTATCTTGGATATGGCGGAAGACCATTATATTCCCGTCATTTTAGGAAGGCCATTTCTTGCATTTCGCGGGGCAATCATAGATGTGAAAAATGGCACATTTTCCCTAAATATAGGGAAAGAAAGGGTCGAATTTAGTATGCATAGGCCAGTTCTTGAAGATCCCTATTTAGAGGCCTACACACCTAGTGAAGAGAATTGGACCCCAAATGAAGAGACCTACACCCCTAGCGAAGAAAATTGGATTCCGTGTGAAGAAGACTTAATGGGTGAGGAACCAAAATTAAAGGAAGGAATAGAAAATGATCCCATAAATGTTGAACCTTTGATTTGCAATGATGTTATAGATATTTCTGCATGTCCCAAAACTAACAATGCAGTGAAAAAGCCAAAAGGAACAAAGAAGGAGGTCACTTCGAATTTTCGAAAGTGCAAAGACTATAGGTCGCTTGTTCTACCAAAGAAATCGGGATGGAAGAAATGCCTACCACAGAAGATACTTATTACCCCGGAAGGATTGCAATGGCAAGTTGTCAATGACAAAAGGCCAACCAAATATCATGCATCCCCTACTACCGGGAAGGGGTCAAGCTAAGGACCTAAAACAAGCATCATCGGGATGGTAACCGATGGATTATTTTTGCTTTATTTTGTTTCTTTCTTTTATTTTAGTTTTTATTATTATTGTGCTAACCTTGTTTTGTAGGTATAAAAGAGAAAAAGAAAAAGATTTAAAAATGGTGAAATTCTGGTTAGCACGGCCGTGTAGTATAACTTGGAGCGGCCGTGCAGTTCATATCGAGTCAGAACGGGTTGACTCAGCAAAAGGGAGCGGCCGTGCAAGTCCCTTGACACGGCCGTGCAAAACGTCTGGGGAGTTGCGTCGTTACAGTTAAAAGACGCACCCTTCTCCCTCCTCCCTCATTCACTTCATCTCCTTCACTCTTCTCTCTATACCTCCGCCCCTCCCACCTTAAATACCCATTTCTCTACCATTTTAACCCACAATACAACCATCAATCATCCTCAAATCCACCTCTCAAACATTTCTCCCCCACCAAAATCATCCCTAAACCCTCCTAAAACCCCAATTCCAAAAATACCAAAACCCTTCACCCATTTCATAAAATTCGAAGGGATTACTCTAGATTAAGGTTAAGGGAGGAAGCTTTTGGACATTTCAGTGGCTGGGTAGCAAGGATTTCGTGATTCCTTCAGCAAATTCTTCGGGTAAAAACTCTTTCACTTCTCTTGTCTTTCAATTTTTCTGGGTTTTGAGATAATGTCTACCAAGGGGAAAGGGAAGGCTACAGAGAGGGTAACAAAGAAGTCCCGAATAGAGCAAGGCTCTTCCTCTAACTTGAATCCTACTCTCAATACTTTGGGGATTGATTATAGAAGCCCAAGGGAGACGACACGTTTTGTTGCCTTGAGTTCTAAAAGGATTAGGCCAACCCAATTTCCTGATAGGCTTGCCCTAAGAGCATTAGGAATCTATGGAGATGTTCTTACTCTTCATATGGGATTGAGATCCGATGGCTTCCTTCAGAAGCATGAGAAAACATATGAGGTCCTTACCCTAGAATTTCTAAGCACGGTGAAGAGTAAGATTGTGGAGGAAACTTGTAGATTAATGGGAAGGGTCTTTAATCAGTTCCATTTGGACTTTCGCCTTGGAGGAAGAGAGCTTCATTTAACCGGCCGAGTAAAGTTAGTAGAATTTTGGGGTTATCATTCCAATCTGAGTCTTTTCCCGACATGCCCATTGAACTACAATAGAGTGCTTTTGGAACCAAATTACCGGCCCCTTCCATCTTACACATCCCGAAGTGCCAAAGCCTCTTCTATCATTCCATTCTCACATAATGTCTTGACCATCTCTTGAAGATACGGTAAGAGAAGGTTTTGAAAGGGTGAAGATAAAAACTTTAACCACAAAATTTCTTTTCTCAAAATAATGGGAGGCATAAATACTTTCATTGCTATGCTTTGGGGATGAGATTGATTATTCTTTTTACAACTTCCTTAGTGAGGGTAGGAATATATTTATTTGAAGATAGATCCATTAATCTCATCTATAGATTCTGCACTAGAGGAAGCATCCATTGCACTCACACACGACAGCTGAGAAATCATCTATTTTATATCATTGCAATCAAGGTTTATTTAGAAGTTTTCATTCCTTTTTAATGGTTCTTGACAATCTTTCACTCCAATTCTCAGAAGTATCTCTTCATTTTATCTCTTTCAATGAGGATCTTGAGGCGGCTTACTCAAATTCGATCACATGTTTGAAAGTGCCATTCACATCTATGTTGAGTGCATCTTACTTTCTTCGTATAGATTTTAAAAATCGGTAAAAAAAAATAAGATAAGTGATCGGTAGAGTTGTGGGTTCATTCTTTAAATGGCATTATTTGCTTCAGGGCAGCATCTATATTCTTAGGCTATTATATAAATTATTAGATCTCCGATTCTCCTTTTTCTATAATTTTTACTGTGCATATCTTCATCTTTTCTAAAATATAATGTTACATCAAGGAATTCATCGTATCCTATTTTTGCCATCTCAATCATATGAACGATTCATTATCTTTTCTTTCATCATACTTTTCTCATTTGGCAGATGAAAAAGTATTTGGATTTTTGCATCTTGTATCCTAGATTATCAAACAATGCATTTGATCTAAATTCTTATTATCTTTCTTAAATTTATTTTATAATATCCATTGTCAATTTGTTTAAGATTGTGAAATTTTCATTTTTTGCATTAAAATGTTATTCTTAGGAAAGAATGATCCCCATTTTTCATCACACAAAAGTTCCTTGATCGTTAAATAAGTCATAACCTTATCCGTTTGTGCACAGCAATGACAAAGGGATTGACATTAAGATGCACTTTATTGAAGTAACATCAACATTTGCGACGATGCTTCCTTGATACGGTTCTCCCATAGGGCTTGTCTAGACATGCTTCCTGGGCGGCCGTATATGGCTTGAATATAACGTTGTAAAATGAACAATAAGATTTGTTTGAGAAGTTTTGAACTCCCTCATCATGCGTTTCAATTTTCCCGTCCTGGTAAAAGAAAGAATACAATTCTTGAATCTAATGTTGAATGAATAGTTTCATTTTTAGAAAAGAAAGCGCATCAAACTGTAAATTGAGTGCGTTTGAAATGTATTTCCTTCTAGCATGCTTTACTGTCAAATTCTAATATGCTATATTTTTTATCTTGATTTTTATCCTCTTTAGAAATATCTCCTAAAAATTATCTTTTCTTTCCTAAAATAAAAATTTGAGGAAAAATTCAAAATTGAAGAAAGATAAAGGCATTATAAAAAAAGCATTATTGTACTTGAGCTTATTTTCGATCTATTTTAATTCTCCACAGTGAGGTTAGGATCTATTTAAGAATTTCAAAAGTAATAAGGGAAAGATACTTTTTAAGAAACAAATATATAGTCATATAAATTTATAACTTTTATTTTAACATACTTTGTTCATCATCTCATTTTATATAGTTCATTTTACTTCTAGTTCGCTTTTGTATTTCTTCATAAAATACACAGTGTTAACTCTTTTGCATCAATACTTGGCACTATCCATTAGGCATACCATCGGGATCACGGCCGATCACGTGATGAGGAACCCTTGGTTTAGCGAATCGGGTGCAACTCTCAATTCTTATCTACAAGTATTGCTCCAAATATGCAGGCGCCCAAGGTCTTGAAAAAGCGCGCAGTGTGAGCCAGTGTATCCCCTGGGAATTACATTTATAGGACTAAGATTATAAAGACGAGTAAAGAACTCAGAGCACTTTGTCTTTTCCATTCAGAGCAAAGTAATGATCTTCAATCTTTAGAAGAGTTTTTGTTCTTTATCTATGAATATTCAAAACTTACCTAAATGATCACTATCGATAAAATAGCATGTATTATCTTAATAAAAACATCTCTTTATGCGCATTTTCCATTTGACTTCAAGTCATGTTTTCTCGGGTTCTTCAGGCGTCACATGGCTGAAAAGTGGGATTTCATGATTTCAGATTGTTTAGTCTTGTTTCTTACTAATCTTTATGCTAAGCATGCCTTCATAAAAGAAGAACAAAACTTCTAAAATCAAGAAAAATAAAATCTATTAATCTGGCTAGTGCTAGATCTTTTTTCATAAAAAAACTCTTCGATATTATTCTCTATAATGCCTTACATTTTAATCCTTTATGATTTCAAGTAAGCTCCTCTCGATGATTCGGTTATTTTCACCGAAAACTTTATATTCTAGGCGGGTAGCCTTCAAAGGCTGAGTAATGGAACAGTATTTGTCGGGTTCGCAATGGACTTACATATCAATAAACCATCATTCTATAAAAAGGAATGCTTGATTAAGCGGCCAAAGTAATGCATGTTTAATTAATGAAAAGCTAGGGGAGTGATTATAACCGCCTTCAATTAAACAAGATCCTAAGGCTACATCATCCTTGCTTTTATGAAAACCGGATTACCACACAACCACAATAATTGAAAATAAGATATTGATGATTTCAAATGCCAAAAAATAATTGAGTACTTTCCTCTTTTCGAGATCCTTATCTTTTACATATCTACCTTTTCTATATTTTCTAAAACAAAAATATCGGCAAGTAAAATAGAATAAATTAGCGACATATTACACTCCTTATGATCAATTTAGGCACCTAACATGATTAGGAAAAATTCTCGCCTTATAACATGTGAGTCACATTTGGGACACAATTAGATCACAAAAAGTCAATGCAATAATCCAAGACTTAGGATGCATCCACCAATTTCTATCGGATTTTCAACCTATGAAAATCACTTGATCTATGGCTGTACTAAGGGTCGGTTTCTACACTACACATTTTTAGCACCCACTTGTCTCAAGTTATCAAAAGATGATGTGAAGTGCTCTGATAAGTGATCAAAGTCGTGTCCACAGAAATCGGCCATTTTTTATTTTTATTTTCAGTTAATCGCTAATCTAATGTGTTAATGTGAACACATTTTCTCACAACCTTAGATATCATACAAGCAAGAGACTCTCAGAAAATCTCTCCAAATCTAATGCCTATGTCATCGACCAATATTTTCAAATTCCCAACATATTTTGTTCTACAAGATCTCTAATGAAATGATGTCTAATATCAATGTGCTTTGTTCTAATGTTGGACAGGAATTTTTGATATATTATCAAGTCAAAAGCTATTCAATAATCTTTCAACATTGATTCTCAAATTGACTCAGGGCAAAATATTCATTTGGCAGCTGATAAGGACACACAATTCTCTTGCCAGACTAATCACAGGTAGGGCATCCACCTGTTATACTATTTCTATCATCAGTTTTTACAATCGAAAATGCATAACCAATTAGTGATTTGTTTCTTTAGAGTAATGCAACCTAGGTTCACGCATAACATATCTAATGATTCTTTCAACTAGATAGCTGGAGTTGCTCGGTATCTTGCACGAGACACACATATACATAACACTTGCGATGGATAAAGCAGATCTATCATGCTTACGTGCGGGCTGATCAACACTCTCACCATCGAATCATGACTAGCACGGGAAGATGCCCATGATGAACATGTGCAATGTTTTTATCTTTGCATGAGATGAACATGCCATCTTTAATTGTTTGAAAAAAGTTCAACTCACCATACTGTCTCAAATGTGAGTCGTGCTATCACGCTCTGCTTATAGAGGTCGAGAGTTGACCCAGCACTGTCATCACAGATAGACCCAAGAATCTCCTTTTATTT